>QANX01001121.1:0-11804 GCA_003254975.1 Ochetophila trinervis | reverse complement strand
TATATTTTTCTAAAAATTAAAAGGTAATCAGTTTGATTTGGAATAGTTGTATCTATTTTTGACCTTAGCAACCAAACTAAACCGATCTAATGGTCAGTTTTGAATTTTCAAAATCGATACAATCCAACAACAATAAAATAACCAATCCAAACAAGTTGGATTAGATTGGATCAGTTGGCTTTATCGGTTAATCAATTTTTTTGCACACCCTTAGTTGAAATGTTCGAGAGACTTTAGCTTAAAAAATCATTTAGATGTTTTGAATATTTAAATATGTTCAACAAACCAGAGAAGATATATTTTTTATATTAAAAAATAAATTATCTTTATATAGTAGAAACATAGAGTTTTAATCGATTAAAATGTAATAGAATATATCCATGAACTTGATTAAATTGTTTTAGATTTAGGTTTATTAACAAAGAACTTCCAACCATAAACACATTTATTGAGAAAGCAAAAGTTCAAGGAAAAAAGTTCAACCATAGAATGTCATAGTATCACGGGTACAGAACATAACAGGAATTTTTTGTTTTTTTTGCTTCTTTTTTTGTTTTTTGTTTTAAATATGTTTAAGGTTTGAGGATTTTTAAACCTGATGTATTAAATATATATATACAGTGAGGCTGCTATCGGGTATACATGATTTTTTATATGTTAAGATACAAAATCTAACGGCTAAGATTAAAAGGCAAAAAAAATTAACAGGTGGCATACATAACTAAAATCAGATGGCTTAAATGGCTAAAATTTTACATTTGACTTAAAACTCTTGCTTAAACTATATCGCTCATTCTTTCGTCTCTCTCCTTCGAAGACGTCGTATTTGTCTTCTCCCCATTGAAATTCAAAGAAAGCAAAGACCCATCGTCTTTCATCCTCTCTGATTGAAACGGTATAGTTTTCCGCTTTCATTGCAGAATGGTTAATCTCAGAGTACCCGAACTCGTTCCTTTTTCGGCTCAGATTTGTGAGCACCTCAAACAAGCTTTTTATGGGTATTGGGATTATTAGCTGTTATTTTTCAATAAATTAATTGCAGCTTTTTAATGTGGGTTGTGTAAATGGTGTTACAGGATTGGGAAGAGACGAAAATGCAATAATATGGATAATATAACACAGAATTGCAAGCCAAAAGAGAAAAATACAAAGATACTTTTCAGCATCTTTACAATGAGTCCCTCATTAGCTGTCTTCATTCTGAACTCTCTGGAGATTTCAGAGTATGCTTCTTTTTTTTAATCTTTGCACTTCATAAAGTAATTTGGAGATATAATTTCCTAACACTCAATAATGGAAACCTTAATAAGAAACTGTTGTGTTTATTGGTAGATTAATGAAATGAGAACCATGGAAGATGTCATAAATAGTTTCTACTTTTAAAGAAAATCAGGCTATTATCAGGTATATCATATAACAGTTAAGTTAAAGTATGAAATTTAATGGTTGAGATTAAGTCATAAAATAAAAAATAAATAGATAAGTAAGTTATCAAGAATTTTTAATTATCTAATTCACTTTTTTTTATTATTATTATTTAATTTCAGCTATTAGATTTTATATTTTAACATAACTATACAGATATGCTTGATAATAGAATGACTATAATATATATTTATGTATAGATAAGTTAAATACCATAAATGTTATAGTGGATAAATTGTCGACCACTTAATGGGCGATACTCCACTACAGCGGTCTATAATTATACACATGTGACTATTATAGTGGGTGATATAACCTCCACCAAATGGTGGATGACATCATTCAGAATAGAAAAACTGAATTATCTTATATTTGAGTTAACTAAAATCTTATTTCACATTTCAAAATATTCCTTTTTTTCTTCTTTTTTTTTTTTTTTGGAATCCATGTATTTCATTTCTTAATTGAATATATACATTAATAAGACATAAAAAAAATACCAAATTTTAATTCCAAATAGTTCAGAATAGTATATATACTTGCCAATTTATCAGAGCTGATATAAAGAAATGGTTAGCTCCTTCACTTATGATTAATTTCAGTTGTTTATGAAGAATTTGTGGTTGAATAGAAATTTGCAATAATCCATAGAATAATGGTTAGCTACAAGTTTTCACAGCATAGATAGGAAATATAGGCAGAGAAACTGAAAAGTTTTTATGCACAATGCTAAATCTTAAACCAAGTCAGGGGCCTGCTAAACCAGTACAGATCAATGGTTGATATTGTAACACAGTATTCATAGTCCAGTAGTTGGCTGTGAAGCTATAATAACACAGCCTAACAACCTCTATAAAACATGACGTGTAGGGACGACGTATCTTATGGAGGAGTCAAACTCATGTACCCCGGAGAATGAAGCCACACAATACTCCTGCTTATCATGTACGCCAAACTCAAGTACCCCGAAGAACAAAGCCACTCAGTACTCCTGCATATCATTTATGCTATGTGGAATTTTTTACACGTCAAACTCTTTCTTTACATTCCATGTGGAAAGCAATTATACATGGCGCAAAGTAAGATGTAGGAAATTTGAGTGGGTTCGTACTTGAATTTTGGATATGACTAAGATGATGAAGCTGCAGCATCATTTTCTATGTCACTTTCATGGCGCAAGCTGAATTCTCTACTGTAAGCTGTCTTGTGTCACGGACTTGTTTTCATCCTTCAAGCCGTGCGGCCTTAGTTGCTATTCCGATCCTTTATGTTGCAACTAAGTAAACATTTTTGCCCACTAAAAGAGAAGAAAGCTAAGCAAGCAAGAAAAAATACAAGAGTTTAAGAGAATGAAAGTATATTGCTTGAAAAAAAGCTATACAACTTGAATGTTTGAATGTTTTTGGATTTTCAGGATGGTTTGGCCAAATGAGGCCTCCACCTATTTATAGGCAAATAAAAATGATCATACAGGTAGAAATAATTTAATCCTACGGTGGAGATTGAGTCTCTAGAAATTTCCACATAAATATCTAAGATATTTACACATTTTACGAAGCAAGCCTATAGTTCTCCATAAGCTTCTAGAATGTTCCACACACCTCTAAGAGCTCTTGAGTTCTCCATATCCTTCTAGAAGATTCCACATACTTTTAGATTTCTCCATAGGCTTCTAGAATATTTTATACCATTATACTATGGATTTCTCTACGAGCTTCTAGAAGTTTATACTCGATTCTAGAGAACTCTGGATCTCTCCATAAGCTTCTAGAGAATTCTTAATTTTTTCCAAGTATGAAGAATGCTCACCAAGTGCTTGATGACATGTCAAGCTTACGTCGCCCACCAAATGTTCGACGAAATTCCAACCTCGTGACACTTGGCACCCTGAAAAGTTGTTTAATTAGATAAACCTGATGGTCTAAACCATACATCTACAGCTCTAAATATCCAATCCGAAATTCCTAACACAATATTGAAGCTAAAGAGCATAAAAACATGCAGAGGAAACAAATACTTACTTGGAAGATTGCTCCAAGCTTTTTCAATGCTTGAGCCCTAAGCTTCAAAACTTCTTTGGATTCACTGGGGTCTCGAAGGACCTAAAACAGAGAAAGATTTGGCATATTATTTATTCGATATATAAATCTCAATTGCAAAACTTCTTTGTATTATTGAAGGTTTAGCCTATAATAACCATGTGTATCCACTCATGTTCCAACAAGAAAAGCGCGGCGTGATCAATTTCACATGCTGTACAAGTTCATTATAGGAACAGATAATTAGCATAATTAATAGTGAAGAATTGAAACCCTCGTGCTCATTTTGTATGGGGTTTGCCACGAGATACGAAACAATTATTTGCAAGTCTACCCGCATCATCATCATCCCCAAGTAAATAAAACTCAGGTCAACCATTTAAACCTTACAAATACTGACATTGCTCTTTCTGATTGAGAATTAGGATAAATGCACTTTAATACTTTATAGTTTGATAAATTTGTACATTAGGCTTTCAAGTATAACACATAAAGTTTCTAATTTATATTTTGCCATATTAGGCTATAAAATTTCAAGTGTATCATATGAAGCCTCTAATTTATATTTTGTGCCATATTAGGCCATCAAATTTCAAATATATCACATGAAACTTCCAATTTATATTTTCTGTCACATTAGACTTTTACTAAAATTTTGCTCACAGATGATAAACGATGTCAAAGTCTAACGTATTTGTCCACCTATCTAAAGCCATCCAGCCATAGGAATCACAAGCAAAGTGAAGTGAAAGTAGATGTTGTTGTTGAAGACACATTTCGAAGCAAAATGGACACTTTTATAGACCTAAACCAAAATCACATTCTCTCTTATATGAACATAAGAATCTCACTTCTTTCTTTTTTTAAAACACCCAACCAAGACTCTTTTCTTTAATCAGAAGTATAAAAATTGAAACTTAATGATTAACTTTGTGAATTTTAGGTGATGATAAAACTTATTTACTGATTGATGTTTTAGACTTCTGATGATTTTAGGTAGGCATGTTCAAAAGAACCAACCAACCGATGAAACTAATTGATCCAATTTAATCAAACTTATTTAGATTGGTTATTTTAATGTAGTTGGATTTGATCTATTTTATTTTTTAAAAATTGGCTATTAGTTTAGTTTGGATCAGTTGCTAGTATTTTAAAACCAATCCACTAAACTGAATCAATTTGATTACATTATAAATAATAAAAAATTCCTATTTATATTTTTTTTGAAAAGAATAAATATATTTTAAAGCATAAAAATATAGAATAAGATACATTATATGTATCTTATAAGTGTGTCTTTTCTTTCAAAAAAATTATGGTTATTTTATTTTATATAATAATTATATGTGTTTTTATTTTAAAAATATTTTTTATGTAGTAAAAAGTTAAGCCCAAATAAAATAAAATGAAAGAAAACTCAAAAGTCAAAGATGAGAATGCCAAAAATATCAAATTTAAAAGTCCAAAACCTTAAAAACATTCAAAAATTAAATAAAAGTTCAAGCTCAAAACCGATCATCTAAACCGATCCAAACTAATTACTAATTGGATTGAATTGAAGGTATAAATTAGTTTAATTTGAATTGAAAAAAAAAAACGATTACTAATTAGATTTGATTGGTTATTCCTAAATCAGATTGGTTTCGAATCAATGAACACTCTTAGTTTTAGGATATAACAGATGTAAATAGAGGGCTTAATGTGCAAGATTATCAAACTATATAGTAATAAAATTTTAGAAAGAGCCTACTATAACACATAATGTAAATTAGTAGATTAATGTGATACATTCAAAATTTGAGGACCTCATGTGCAAATTTATAAAATTACATGGTATTAAAGTGCATTTGTCCGTTGACAATTTTTTCTATCCTTTTTAACCCCAAAGAAGTGAACGTTTTATGATTAATGATAAAAGTGATATTAGACTAATCAAACGCAATAAATCTAGAACACAACCCAAAATTACCTTCATCATAACAGAAAGCTAAAGCCCGCCGTATGAATTAATTCAATCTTAAAGCTAGAGAAAATAGATTCTGAAACTCACTGCTTGGCAGACATGTGATAAAGTAGACTCGATATCAAGCACAATGATCTGCCATAGAGAATCCAGAATGGCATTCTTCTTATCTTCGATGGCTTTCATTAAGTTCTCTTCTTTGTTTTCTCCTTGGTTTAACTTCTTCAGCTCTTTCTGAATTTGAATTAAAGACACAGAACCTGCAAATTCAGAGAAGCATCAGTAGGTTGGGTTCATTAGAAATCTAAAGTTAAATACAAGGGATAGACAATGCACCTGAGGCTGCCATGACCTGAGACTTTATCTGATGCCCTTTGTCCCTTACCCATTCTGCCAGAAATGGTACCTTCATATATCGTTTGTCCTTTCCAAGTTCTCTTGCAGCTTTCCTTGTGTAAATATAACCAATGCTATGCAACATAGCCTCACCCAGAGCTGATTCAAAAAGTACTTAAGGGTTAATAGCAAATTGAAATAGACAAAAGTAAATATTAATTTATGGCAGTTAGCATCTCAACTTAAATTCATTACTCCGGAGCAGTAATGGCAAATCTCAATCAAAAAAATTACTTTTTAAAATATAAACCAAACATCTAGTGAGACACTATGCACATTAGGAGAACAACCAAAATTAATATACATCCAGAGCTCCTTGGTAGAGACACAAGAGAAAACCTAACATTGTAAAACCAAAGTTAGTTTTCAAACCTAGCTGAACCCAACTATAAAATTGGACTGTACTATTAATAAAACCGAATTCATCATCAGCTCATTGGCAGCAAGACTAGTTGCCCTATGACCAGGACCTTTAATTTCCAGAGGACCTTTAATTCCTTTCTTTTAGTTGTCTTGAAAAGAAAGAAATTCACACAATCAAGATACAGGACCTTTAATTTCTTTTCCAAATTTTGCTAATTTACAAATATAGACTAGGGATCAATGTGTATTTCGCTGACACAGGTCTCAGACTGTTAAGCAAGTTCACAGATCTGATTCAAGCCTAAATGAAGAGATCTTTGTCAAGATATTTCAAAAGTCAACGATTCCAAGTTTGAGAACCTTTTAGAGGATAATTATTTAGTTTTTTACAAATTGAAAGGTCTACCAGCTTCTGAGAGACGCTGTGCTTCTGAATTTGCCCAGTTTGCAAACTCATCTTTCTGATTTAGAACAAATGGTTGAAGGCGATCTTTCAAAGTTCTTATAAGCTTTTCTTCTCTTTCCTTTTGCATTGCCTGCAATAAGAAGAAGATTGTTAAGAAATTCCACATATTGATAATTAACATCATTGGGAAAGGCATACCTTGATGAACTTCCACTACAAGAAATCTGGCCTACAGCGACAATGGCCTTTCATGGCTGAAGATTGTTTTTTCGTCGCTAAATCCATTCAGTTGTACAAAACATGCCGTAACAGCTCCGTGGCAGTAGGTGCGTCACTGAAAGTCCCTAGCCACGAAAAAAATGGCAGTTCGTGATTGAAGGCCAATTCTAAAATTTTGGATTTTTTCTTGACTGAATGTCACACATTTAGTCACGAAAACTGTTGTAACTGAAGTTTGATGTTTTCATTACTGAAACTGCTAGTTTCATGGCTGAAGTTTGTCAATCGGTTACGAAAACTGTCGTGTCTATTTTGTGCAGTAGCCATGACATGGTTGTCGTGACTAATTCGAAGTGTTTTAGTCATGGTTTTTATGTCCGTGACTAAATTGCCCTGGAATTAGACACGAAAACATTCGTGGCTAAATGTAAATTATAACATATTGCATATTTTTTTGTCACAAACTATAAATTTCTTTACTAAAAATGATTCAGTTTGCCAATGTATATTTTATGTTTCGTGGCTATTTATATTAGCCATGGAAGTTATACATAACTGTTGTTCTGGAAACCTTACCAGTCCCATATTAATTAGTTACTGTTGAATCACCACTGATCCTAAAAGCTTAAGCTGATAAGAGGTGAGCCTTCATTATTTTTATATTTTATCTCTAATACTCTCCCTCACATGTAGGCCCGTTTGGGTCTTTACATGTGCATTTTTGGCCCGGCTTCTTTTGGGCTCATTTGGTTCCTTACACATTTTTATTTTTGGGTGAAGTTATTGAGTTTTGAACCTATGACCGTTAGGTATTTCGGCTCTGATACCATGTTGAATCACCATTGATCCTAAAAGCTTAAGCTGATAGGAGGTGAGCCTTCATTATTTTTATATTTTATCTCTAATAGTTACTCACATGCTAAAATAAAAAAAAAAATATATATATATATATATATAAGTTCTAAATCACATCCACAACCAACAAAAAATACTAAACGAAATGTACCTTATCAAAATATTATGCTTTACTTATAAGTAACCATATATCCCAAAATATTACTATCCACAAAATATATATAAGTGTAAAGTTTCAGCATTGCTGTAACTCAGTTTCTCACTACCTAATCACACTGGTGTTGCTAGTACTAATAGCAGTGTAGTAGAGGAATGAGATTGATAGTGCTGAAAGTGGAGATGAAGGTGGTGGTGGTGCTAATAATTAAATTGGGTGTGATGTCAACCATAAGAGATGGTTGAGTGAGTAGGAGGTTGGTGAAAGTAGTCTGTTGCTTCAGCAGTAGAGAAGTAATCTACCAAGTGTCCTCTATCTCACCCATTTCCTTGATCCATCTCGAGCTGGGCTATAACATACTGGCAATGCCTCTTCAGATTTACACGCAAATCCCATCTTCTCAAAGTGCCTCACCAATTTCTCATTTCCCTGATTTTATATATCATTTTGCAATATCAAGTAATTAATAAAACCCACCAACATGACCAATTATAATAAATACAGTTAATAATACCTGGCGTCTAGCCGTTGAACTAAAACTTACAGCTCATTCAACTTTTGGTATTCCTGAATGTTGGATGGAAATGAATCAAAAATTTTGTTATTCCTTAGTTCTCTGCAGGATGCATAATCAAGTTGTTATTACTACTTAACATACCAAGAAATGATAAATAACAAAATATATCTATATTCCAGATGGAAAATGTTCAATTTAACCAATAACCATGTTTCTTACAAGACTGACATATTCTTCATATTCTTTATAAATTCGAGAGAAGAGCTCTCGTTAGTTAAATCACTTACACACCTACAAATATATCAAACATGAGATCGTCAACTATTAAAAATCTATAGAGATTTAAAAAAAGCAACTAATAGACATAGATACTCACAACTCTGACAGCATATAAACATGGACAAAAGGATCAATCCTTTCAAGGGGAAACAACACACACACACAAACAAATTGCAATATACATACACACACACATAGCCATTCATACACGTGCAAAAGCTTATAAATAACTAGGAAAATCATCTTCAGAATACATGCAAAGCAACTATACGGAGTTATAATAAAAAATATGGCAAGGTAAAAACTGGTAAAACACGTAACAAATACGGTTGTTGTTTATGAGTATAGATGAACATTTAAAACACCATAAAAAGGGGCTACATAGCAGGATTAGTCATTTTTTATAGAATTAACATAATTCATATTCTAAACAGAATGTGTTTAATATATGTTTAGAATATTATGGTGGTCCTCTCAGAAATAGACAAAGTATATATATACAAAAGCTAAATAACTCATTAAGTACCAGAATATATATATATATACATATGCATATATAAATGATGCAAAATTACAATGAGCATAATGTAAACTGGGCATTCTCCATGTTAATGCAAGATATATTTTTCATATGAATTAAAAGAACAATTTAATTGATACCAAAGAACAGAAGCACTTTCCAAGCCACACAAACTCTTCCAATCGTGAAAACTAAAAATCAACACCAATAACCAATAAATGAAAACCCACAAAGAAAAATCACAAAACCCACCACAAACACAAAGTGGTTTTGATTTCATTATCCTTAACTCACTTTTCCCATTGGCTACCCATGTTCAAATTCAATAAGATAAGCATTTTGATTTAATCATTTGTAGGGAATATAGAAAAATGTGTAAATTGTGACATTTGCACGTTAAGCCACAAATCAATCTCGCTTGTAAAACCCAAATAGAAAATAGTTTGATAATAGAGTAGTTTTGTTTACATAGATAAGGTTTTGAATAACAAAAGAGTAGATAAGTATATCAGTCTTCATGCCATATGAGGGCCAAGAACATGAAAATAATTTGTTTGGGAAAAAATGAAGCAAAACACAATTAAAAAAAGTTAACCCAGAACTCAAACAACCCAAAAAGCATAACCCACATCCTTTTATGAGCTCAAAATCCCCAAAAACTGAATCATTCAGCATAAGTTCCATATCACACAAAAAATCAATAAGTTTGGACATCGACAAATCAATAAAGACCACTATCAACCAATCAAAGAAACAGGGAAGGAAGCAAACAAATCACAATTTTTATCTACCAAACCACCATAACCAACCAATTCAAAGATTTTAAACATAAAAAAACAAAAACAAAAACAAAAAAAACAAAAAAGCCCTTACCCATATCAAAATATAGGGAAGACTGAGATGGCAAANGTGAGTAAGAAATTTTTCCCCCAACATTCATCTATATATATATATAGGTATATATATTATATATACGCATATACACACACGCAAGTAAAATGCAATCCACGAGCTCTAACTTTTTTAACAAAAAGAAAAAATTTGAATTTAAAAATACTTTTAAAAAGAAAAAAAAATAAGCAGAAGCAAATTTGAAGATTTGATTCAAAACCAAGTAGAAAAATCTAGTATAAACCTCTTAAATGAAATTGCATTAGTAATAAAATATAGGAGGTAAATAGAGAGAGAGCTCATAGGAGAAATTCTGAAGAGGGAGGAAGAGTTTCAAAGGCACATCAATTGCTTCTTTGTCTAAACCTTTGAACAATTAAAATCATTCAAAACAGTAGGAGAAAAGTTATGAACAACCCACCTCTGCATTCAACGCACAAAGCCAAAAGTCGACAGCGGCTGTCTTTCAGAGATGCGGCAACGATTTTGACGATTCGGCGCAACAACGCTTCCTCTGTTTCGCAGGAGATTTTGGGTTTGGCTGGCCGGGGCAGTGGGTGCTTGTGGAAGGACGGCCACTGTTCGCAACATACACCAAAGGCTACACCATACCGTTTTAGATGAAAGGCACGAACAAAAATTGACCAGTCAAACTCAGAGTATTTAGTCACGAAGACGAAAAATTTGTAAAGGTAGGTTTTAAACTTTTGGAGGTAAAATTCTTTTCGAAAAATTGACTCATTAGTTACGTAAAAATGTTCCGATTTCAAATTTTGTAACTGAAAATAACAAATTTTTTAAACAGTTACGGAATTTTTTTTTTAAACTGAAAATGTATCTTCTGTCACATAATTTATTTTGTAGTTTCAATTATCGTTGCTGTATGCCAAATTTCTTGTAGTGCCCATGACTTCAGGATCCCGAAAATCTTCTTCAATATCAGCAGATGACAAAGAGTTCAAAGCAAGTTGACCAACATATTCTTCAAAGAATTCACTCCCCAAAAAAATCCCGAATGCAGCTACAGGGTCAGCCATGGAGTCGCTGGATAAGTGAAACGGATTAATAAATATTAATATGTATTTTCCATACACTTTATACTTGAATGGAAAGCAAAAGGTGAAATATATGAGAAAGGAAGCTTTAATATATAAGCCATTTGGAATCAATTTGAGGGTGTTGTAACATATTCAAGAAACTATCTTTCCAATGAAAAGAACAGGACAATCACAAATCAGTCAGAAAGTGGAACAAAAATTCTGGTGCGTGAATGTTAACTGCTTAAAAGAATGATCAAAAGACTTTTACGAATGAATACAACAAACCTGACAGTACCAAAGGAAGAAATCATCTAGGCAGATTTATCAAAAGACTTATGTAAATCTATACTTAAAACCAAACAAATAAATCACAAGTTAATATTTCCTGAAGTTGCATCATGCCAAATATGTTTTGAAGAAACTGAGCAAAGGACATGAATGCTAATAGGATCAAAACCTTACGAGCTCTATAGCTGAGGTTGGTTCCGTAGTTGACAATTTTGGAGCAGGAAATGAGCACGCGTAAAGAAAAAGAACTTCTCAATGTTAATATTATAATCTGGGGGTTTTCTCTATTTGATCAATTATTATTTGCTATCTCGAAAAAAGTATAACGTTATGTTTTTCTTTTTTCTCTTTTTTCAATTATCAAGTAAATTTAAAACTTCAGTGCCACATAATAATAAAATAAACTATTTAAATTTTATATAACTATTATTATACATTGAATAATA
>QANX01001120.1:0-127987 GCA_003254975.1 Ochetophila trinervis | reverse complement strand
GTAGGCCTGTTGCCTTAGCCCAAAGCGTCAAAATGACGTCGTTTTGGGTCTTCTTCTTCATCCGTTTTCCTGCAACCGGTTAGGGTCATGGGTCTCGCGACCCGTTTCATGACCCGGTTGTATCTCCTTCGTCTAACCTCCGTTTTCGATGCCGTTTGTCACGTTTTTTTCGTCTTGTCGCCCACGTTCGGAATAGGAGTTCAATTTAAATTAAAATTTACCATAAAAAATAAATCCACAAAAAATAGCTTCGGGAATATANTCTCAACAAAAATTATATCCGTAATTTTTTAAGGGACAAATATCCTTTCTATGGCATAAAAAAAATCAAAATTCATAAAAATTATTAATTTTTTCATCCATGACTATGTAATACTAAATGAACATTAATCAAATATTTATAAATATATATATATATATATTATAAATTAACAAATAAAATTAAATACATGAGAAATAATACAGAACCTATATATGAATTCTTTGATAATATTCCGAGGTCTGTGTAATACCACAGTGTCCTTAAGAACGATTTCGTCCCCACATGTGCGAATGGTTTGTTGACGATCGTCTCCCAGGATACAACGGATACTCTCAATCTTTAGCTTTTGCACCACCAAATATTTAACTTCGAACTTAGAAAATACCTAAACTTTATCACCTCTTTTTCTAAAACTCAAACTCACGTTCTCTTTTTTGTTTATCAGTCTTTTCCTTTGTCTTTTTTCTGTATCTAACCTCAAAACAACAGACATATATATAGTAAACTAAAAAAGTAACTGACAAACAAACAATTAAAACAAATTAAAACCTATTTAATATATTTAATTTATTCAATAAAACCGTTTGTAACCGGCAACAGTTACAAAACCAACAATCCCCCACATGAATAAATTAAACTAGTCTCATTCTACACACAGGTGATAAAGCTCTACAGTTGGAGTCTGCATAGGACAGATAGATGTTACTCTTTGAACCTTCCCTTGTAAAAATGTATTTACCTTACTGATTAAATGGTAGACATGATGTCTTTGAACCATTATATCATTTATGTAAATAACGATACACCTCACACAGGACCCCTTCCTGATATTTTCCAGTTATCACTATTATGTTCGTTTTGGCCATAAACATCGTCCTGGTTCTGCAAGAGTTTAAAGAATTGCGCCCACCACAATTCTCCTTGAAGCGGCCCCTCTTCACTCCCACATAGGTGATTCTTCTGTTTCCATATAATCCTTATAGATTACCAAACATCTGAGAATCATTAAAAGCATAGCTTAATCTTATATCTATCACTGTTTCATCATAGAAATGGGTAAGGGTAAAAACCCCCACAGTGATTCATACCAGCCTTTACAATTGCGTTGTCCCGTTGAACCTAGATCTTGGGATCTCCAGTCACATAGGTCGGGTTTCCATCATATCGACTTTTCTTTCACGGGCTTCAATCCCTCCCCTCGATGACTTCTCAACAAATTCTCTATTTAACCCCTTGGTTAGCGGATCCGCAATATTTTCTTTCGACTTTACATAGTCTATAGAAATCACTCCAGTTGAGATTAACTGTCTAATGGAATTGTGTCTTCGACGTATATGTCTAGACTTTCCATTATACATGATATTCTGTGCCCTCCCAATTGCAGATTGACTATCGCAATGTAAGCTAATTGCAGGCACAGGTTTCGACCATTGTGGAATGTCCTCTAAGAACTGACGTAACCATTCAGCTTCTTCTCCACATTTGTCCAAAGCTATGAACTCAGATTCCATAGTGGAACGAGCTATAACTGTTTGTTTGGAGGACTTCCATGTTATAGCTGCACCAGCCAATGTAAATACATATCCACTAGTGGACTTTGAATTCTTTATATCAGAAATCCAACTAGCATCACTATATCCTTCTAATACAGCTGGATATCTTGTGTAGTGCAGTCCGTAATCACGAGTATATCGTAAGTACCTCAGTACTCGCACTATCGCTTTTCAATGATCTTGGTTTGGATTACTCGTGTATCTACTCAGTCTACTTATTGAGTAGGCTATATCCGGTCTAGTGCAACTCATCAGGTACATTAGACTTCCAATTACCCTAGAATATTTCAATTGGAAAACACCATCTCCTTTATTCTTGGAAAGATGTAAATTCATATCTATGGGTGTTCTGGCTATACCAGTATCCTCATTACTGAATTTATCCAGTATTTTATCTATATAATGTGACTGACTAAGAATGATTCCATTCGAAGACCTAGAAATTTTAATTCCCAGTATCACATCTGCAAGCCCCATGTCTTTCATATCAAACTTTGTATTTAACAAAGCTTTGGTAGTTTGGATCATATTATCGTTACTACCCACGATAAGTATGTCATCTACATATAGACATAAAATAACATATCCATCGTCTGTATCTTTTATATAGATACATTTATCACATTCATTTGTTTTGTACCCATTTTCCAACATGGCAGAATCAAATTTTTGATGCCATTGTTTTGTAGCTTGTTTTAGACCATACAGAGATTTCACCAGTCTACAGACTTTTCTCTCTTGTCCTGGAGTAGAAAAACCCTCAGGTTGCTCCATATAGATCTCCTCATCAAGATCCCCATTTAGAAATGCCGTTTTTACATCCATCTGATGTATATCTAAATTCCGTAAGGCTGCTATAGCAATCACCATCCTTATGGAATTTATTCTCGTCACTGGTGAATATGTATCAAAATAATCAAGGACTTCCTTTTGCTTGTAACCCTTTATTACTAGCCTTATATTTATCAATAGTTCCATCTGCTTTCATCTTCCTCTTAAAAATCCACTTGTAACCCAAATGTTTACAACCAGAAGGTAGATCCACTAACTCCCAAGTATGATTTTGCAAAATGGAATCTATTTCACTTTTGATTGCCTCTTTCCATAAAGGACATTCAGGAGAGTTTATAGCTTCCTGAAAGCTTTGAGGTTCGCTCTTGAGCATGTAAGTAAGAAAATCTGGACCAAAAGTTTTTTCTGTTCTTATTCTCTTACTACGTCTAACTTCAACCTCATCATCTTGTCCATGATCACTATCTGGACTATCATCATAGACATCTTCAAATGTTCGTTTTGACGAACTCGGTCCCTCATCAGATTTGTATGGAAAATTATTGCACAAATTTGAGGTTTAAAACTCAATTAAAATTCCCACAGATTTACTGTATACACCCACAAAATTTCTGTTTACACCCACATAAATTCTGTATACACCACGAATTTTCTGTATACACCGTCAATGCCAGTTAACGGTCAACCCTGGTCGACGTTGGCCAACGGTCAACATTAGTCAAACAGTCAACGGTCAACATTGGTCAACGTTCCACGTGGTACATGCCATGTCAGCTTAAAAAGCTCCACGTGTCATGGGCCAGCCCTACAAACGGGCTGTGCCTCAGCCCACTATTGGGCCCAACTTGACTAGGCCCAAACCCAGCCCAACCCAAGCTCAGGCCAAGCCTAGCCAGGATCAAGCCCAGCCCAGACCAAACCCAAGCCCAAGCCATGCTAGACCTGCTGCCTCAGCCCAGATGCCCAACGCGTCAAAACGACGTCGTTTTGGGTCTTCTTCTTCACCCGTTTTCCTGCACCGGGTCGGGTCATGGGTATCGCGACCCGGTTCATGACCCGGCCGTATCTCTTTCGTCTGACCTCCGTTTTAGATGCCGTTTGTCACGTTTTCTTCGTCTCGTTGCCCACGTTCGGATTATGAGTTCAATTTAAATTAAAATTGACCATAAAAAATAAATCCACAAAAAATATCTTCGGTAATATATTAAAACATAACAAAAATCATATACCAATATGTATATATATATATATAAATAAATAGATTAACAGTATAGAGAATCGTTCTTAAGATTGTAATACTAAATGAACATTAATCAAATATTTATAAATATATATATTATAAATTAACAAATAAAATTAAATACATGAGAAGTAATACAGAACCTGTATATTAATTTTTTGATAATATTCCGAGGTCTGTGTAATACCACAGTTTCCTTAAGAACGATTTCGTCCTCACAGGTGCGAATGGTTTGTTGACGATCGTCTCCCAGGATACAACGGATACTCCCAATCTTTAGCTTTTGCACCACCAAAGATTTAACTTCGAATTTAGAAAATACCTAAACTTTATCACCTCTTTTTCTAAAACTCAAACTCACGTTCTTTTTTTTGTTTATCAGTCTTTTCCTTTGTCTTTTTTCTGTATCTAACCTCAAAACAACAGACATATATAGTAAACTAAAAAAATAATTGACAAATAAACAATTAAAATTAAAAGGGTTAATTCCACATATACCCCTTTAGGTTTGGAGAAATTACAACACGCACCCTTAGGTTTCACAAATTCCATATACCTCCCTTACGGATGGATGGCCTCCGTCAAGATTAACTGAGAAAGGGTAAAATTGTGTTTTTATCATCGAGTTGATTTGAAAAGACGTATTGCCTGAAATTTCAGAGATGTCTGTTCGTAATGTCTATTCGTAGGCGCCGTTCATCTTCTCCAGAGTCGAGAAGTCAGTCCTAGGCAACCTCAATAGTCGCCAACTTCTCCTGCAATCGCAACCGAACCCTAAAGTGAACGAAAACAATCGGAGAGAAAAGAGAAGCCTTTCGAGCAAGATTCATCCCTGTTCCATGCAAGATTCGTGCTCTGTAAGTGAATGCCTCTTTGTTTTTTTTTTTTTGTTTCTTTCCCTCTTTTTTAAACTATATGGTGATTGATATGGTGCGTTCTAGGGTTTTAAGCAAACGGAGAAGAAAATCGAAGGGTTTCGAGCAAGGTTCTGGTGATTGAACGGTTGGTTTCTTCTTCTTCTTCTTCTTTTCGATTTTTCGTCTCTGTTTTGATTTTTTTTTTCCATTATGCTTTCTGGTGATTGATGTTATGCATTCTAGGGTTAGTTTTTTGGTATTTTTTTTTCTTTATGAAGTAGATTTAATTTTATAGTTATATGGTTAAATCTTTCGATTTTTTTTTGGGTTCGTGCTCTGGTTTATGAAAAGGTTGTTTCTATTAATTTTTTTTTTCTTTTGTTGTCTCCAAACTAGTGTTTAGGGTTATGGTGTTTTAGGGTATTTTCAATTTTATTAATGGTAATGGGTTAATATTTTATGTTTTTGAGATTGAATTTCTGGTTATATGCTCTGGTTTTGTGCTTTGTTTTGCCATTGATATTCTCTGCTCTGGTATTTCTGGTCTTTAGTTTTCTGCATTTTTTATTTTTTTTATTAATATTGCTGGTTATATTGTTGCTCTGATTTTTGTCTTTAAGATTGCTGACAATGCTGTTCGAGATTGTAATTGAGATGTTAGGGGAAGAACAAGAGTCATTTTGGGTTGATGAGGATGAGTACAGTCTCATCAATCTGTTAAATGATGGTAAAGTTTTAAGTTGTGGTAGTAGAGTCCATAGAGGAGAGAAGATGACAGTCTTAGTTAGCTTACCTTGGACTGTAGGAGCTAGTATTTATATAGAAGATGATGAGGACCTATTATATTTGTTTGAAAGTTTCAAGAAACATGGGTTTGGGAGAATCAAGTTTAAGATAGAGGTTGAACCATTAGCTACCTTAGACCCAGATGAGGACCCAACTGATGGAGAGCTAGCTATAATTCCTATTGAACCAGAACCTGTAAACATTTCTAACCCCCCCAACCAACCTGAATTGCAACCTGAAAGTGAACCACAAACAGCAAAAGCAACCCAACCTGCAGCACCCCAATCTGAATTACCCCAACCTGCAGCACCCCAACCTGAAGCACCCCAACCTGCAGCACCCCGACCTGAAGCACCCCAACCTGCAGCACCCCGATCTGAAGCACCCCAACCTGAAGCACCCCAACCTGCAGCACCCCAATCTGAATTACCCCAACTAGAAGCACCCCAACCTGAATCCCCCTACGATGAAGTAGAACCCTTATCTGAATCTGAACAAGAAGATGAATGTACACCTGAGAATGAGAAGTTTCAGTGGAGTCAGGGAGAGGATGAGGATGAGGATGAGGAAGAACCACCTACACTAGATGAAGAGGATGATGGTGATATTGATTCTGACTCTGAATTATACGAGTCAGATGATGGTGATAAGGTTGTAGGCAGTGACTCAGAGGATGAGAACCCTACTGCTAGGATGTCTAGGAAGATGGTGGGCAATATTTACACACCTAGGGCTGATGGAAAACCCTATTTGTGTCGGGGACTGATTTTTAATAATGTTGTGGAGTTTAGGAAGGTGCTATTGGACTATGCAATAGAAGAAGGTTTCTGCTTTGTGAGGATTAAAAATGAAAATGATAGAGTTACGGTGTGTTGTGAGGCACATGGATGTCCATGGAGGATACATGCATCCCCCATGGTTGATGGAGTCTCATTTCAGGTTAAGACATATACAAATGAGCATACTTGTACCAAGATAACCACCAATCCTTTGGTGACTGCTGAGTGGTTAAGCTTTAAGCTTGAGGAGGAGTTTAAGGATAACCCTAAAATAGATTTAATTCAGATGGCTGATAAGGTTAGATCAAGGTTTGGGATTGAAGTTAAGAAGTCCATGCTGTATAGAGCTAGAAACCAGGCATTGACCAGATTAGGAGGTGACCACGGTGAGAGCTATGCCAAGCTGCATAAATATGGAAACATCATGAGGCTTAGGAACCCTGGAACAATGGTGCAAATAATGGCCAGTAGGAATGTCTTAACTGATCTGCCCATTTTCCAAAGATTTTTCATTTGCTTTCCTGCTCAGAGGGATGAGTTTTTAAATGGCTGCAGACCATTCATTGGTCTTGATGGCTGCCATTTAAAAGGAGCCTTTGGGGGTGTTTTACTAGCTGCTGTCTCATTGGATGCCAACAGCAGTTTATTTCCTGTGGCAATCTGTGTATGTCAGGCTGAGGACTTGAGTAGCTAGAGGTGGTTTTTAGGGCTGCTCAATGAGTATGTTTTGGTGAATGAAACAAGGACAGTTAGTTTTATGTCAGATAGGCAGAAAGGCCTCTTGACAGCCGTGGGTGAGATATTTCCAAACCACAAACACAGATTTTGTGCAGTACATATATATAACAACTTTAAGGGGAAATGGCCTGGTGTGAAGTTCAGGAAGCTGTATTGGACAGCAGCAAGGTCTTCAAATGTAAAGGATTTTGAAGACATCATGGAAGAAATAAAAGGCATAAGTCTGGAAGCTTATGAATGGCTGAGGGAAATCCCTACATGTCATTGGAGTATGCATGCATTTGATGAGACTGTTAAAGCAGACCATGTCACCAATAATATGACAGAGTCTTTTAATAGTCTCATCAACAAATATAGGAGCAAACCAGTTCTGCAACTGCTAGAGTTTGTGAGGAGAAAAGTGATGGGTCGTTTAAAGAGAAGAGAAAGGAAGGCAGCTGCTTGGCCTACATAAATTCCACCTGTGGTCAGACACAAGATGAGTAAGGCTCAGAAGGCAGGAAGGCACCTACGGGTCATATGGGCTGGTAATGATGAGTATGAGCTGCTGGATGAGAGCAAGACAATTGTGGTACACCTGAACAGCAGCCACTGTGAATGTGGTTCATGGCAAATAAGTGGGATACCATGTAAGCATGCCATGGCAGCCATCATGCATATGAGGCTGGACCCATCTGAATTTGTTGACAAGAGTTTGACTAGGGCAGCTTATCTCCTCACTTATAGTGGTATGATCCACCCTATACCAGACGAGTCTGTGTGGCCAGAAGTTGAAGTTGACATGGTGCAACCTCCAACAAATAGAAGGAGACCTGGAAGGCCAAAAATGGCAAGGAGGAGGGATGCTAATGAAACTATTGCTAGGATGTAGAGGTCTATTGCCCTTAGATGCTCTATATGCAAGGCCATTGGCCATAATAAAAGAACATGTCCAAAAAAACAAAAAACCTTGCAGGTAGTTTTATTTTATAATTTTTCCCAAGTTTATTAAAATGAATAATAACATATAATAACATTCAGCTTTTATTTTTTCAACTTAGCAAACTGATGGAGAGCAGGAGCAACAGCAACAAGACCATGGACAGCAAGAGCAGCAGCAGCAGCAACACCATGGGGTGCAGCAAGAGTAAGAGGTGCATAAAGCCTCAATTTCTTTTGAATTCAGGTGTACAAAATATGTTAGACTTTTGTTAGTTTTTTGTAAATGTTAGGGTAGGTATACATGAATAGGTATTACAAATATAGGGCTGTGTCAATATTATTTTTGAGACACAGCACACATATTAATTGTATACAAAAGTGAATGGCCTGGAATGTGAATGGCCTGACATGTGATAAATGTAAAGCACCTGAATTGTGACATGGAGTTCATTGGACTAATTCCATGAACCTTTTGAATTTAACTAGTTCACCTTTCTGCTAAACAATTTTCCTTTTATATTGTCATATTCATTACACATAATATAAATACAGCAATTGATATGCCAAAAAAGACCATATTTACAAGCATCATCATCTTCAAACCACCTTGCATTGCTTCTAAGTTTTCAACTCTTACATTTAGTGATTTCATACCATGTTGCCAAGGAATTTCATCTTCTGCATTGCATCCTCTCTGTTCTTCATTGTTTGCATCATCAAGCATATTAAACTCCTCTCTATCTGGTGTCCAGAAAGCATAGTAGCTACATTTTCCATGAAGGCAAAAAAAAAAAAGCTTTGATGGGTTCCTGGTAGATTCAGAAATCCTTACCCCTGCCTTCTTTCCACAATGGCATTTTCTGTTTTTGAATCTGATTATTCCTCCATTAACTTCACTACTCGCACTTGATGCTTCCATTTCACTGATTGCGTTCCACAATTTGTAATGGATAAGATGTTTGAAATTATAATGTGATTGTGGATTTTTTTTGGATAGAATTGTAATGGCTGGAAAGTAGAAATCTACAGGTTTGAAGTAATTTTTGAAGGTTGATGATAGGTATATAAAGGAAAAGCTGGGGCAATTTTTATTAATTTGGGGGGGTGCATCTGAAAGTCTACTAGCCGTTGGGTTGCAACGGCTCCAATGCTTTTTCAAACAAATTTGAAATGTTTTTTAACATTTTATTGCACCGATTTAATTGAAGGGCATTTAAGTCAAATGTATGCCACGTAGGATACTTAACAGACTGTCATGGACGTAATTCATCCGTAAGGGAGGTATATGGAATTTGTGAAACCTGAAGGGGCGGGTTGTAATTTCTTCAAACATCAGGGGGTATAGGTGGAATTAACCCAAATTAAAATTAAAACAAATTAAAACCTATTTAATATATTTAATTTATTCAATAAAACCGTTTGTAACAGGCAACAGTTACAAAACCAACAGACTATATATAAATGAAATAATATAATAAATAAATTATTATCAAAAGACCTAATAATATTGGTGTAGAATTTATATGTTTCAATATTAATATATTGAATGACATAACTGTTACATATAATACCATATTTTTTTTATTTTACTGCATCTTTATGGATGTCCACGTATATTCCTATCGGTTGCATTATTTTCTGCTATTTTCATAGTTTTAGTTTGGTCTTTAACGGTGTCAAAACTGAAAATTAAAACAAACCAAAAAAAAAAAGGAGGAAAAAAATTAACAATTTACAACGTGTAGGATAATTTTGATTCTTGCAGGTTGCTTCGACTACGGTACTAGGCTAAAGATGGTTTAAGATCATTTCTTCCTTTGAGTCTTTCATATTCCAAATAGTCCATGGACGTAAAAGGCTTACCGATAATAAAAAATAAAAGAGTTAATACGGTAGATAGTAAATTGCAAAACTTTTTTTTTTTTTTGTGAGATTGTAACTTAAAAGTTATGAATAAAAGTTTCCTAAAAGACTTAAAAAAAAATTAACATTGTATATGCTATATATATAGGATTTTAATCTAGTTTCTATGCAGACTGCAGTCTATCTTATATTATGTATGATATGCAGTATTAAATGAAAAACAAAAATCAAACTCAAAATCATTGTCACAAAATAGATTTTACCATTGAACAATTCCACTAGAACTGTAGCATTTTTATACTAAAAAAATGAGAATGATAAAGGGCGTATTTTATATCCTAAGATATTAACTGTGCATAAACAATAAAAAGTTATGGCTAATTAATACTATGTTAATATATAAGTAAATTTCCTAGTTAATAATATATTTATATTTAAGTAAATTTCTTTATGCCATGAATTGACCCAAATGTAACAAACCCATAATTTGGGAGTCAATCCATCTTAATTATAAGCTAGCTAAGCCAAAAAAAGAAAAAAAAAAGTTTGCACTAAAAAAGAATCATATCATCAATGAAGAGATAGATATAAGCTTGAAAAAAAAAAGGACTAATTCAAGAAGTCCATTATCCAGATTGGCTAACAAATATTATAAGTGTAGGAAGAATGAAAATATCGGAGTTTGTATAGATATCACTGATATAAAAAAAAAAAAAAGTCTAAAATATAGACATGCTAGTCGATGCAACTACATGATATGATAAGCTTTATGAATGCATTTTCGGTATACAATCAGATATTAATGCATCCCAATGATCAAGAAAATACATTTTTCATGCTGAAAAAGGCATTTACTGCTACAAAGTGATGCTTTTTGGATTGAAAAATACATGTGCAACGTATTAAGATTGGTGAATCAAATATTTAAAGAGCAACTCGATAAAAACATGGAAGTTTATATAGCATGTTGGTTAAATCATTAAAGGTTGAAGACCACATAGCCATCTCAAATAAGCATTTGAGGTCTTGGAAAAATACAAAATGAGGCTGAATGATTGAATCCAATTAAATAACGTTTAACATATCTGCTATGAAGTTTCTAGGTCATTTATTTCGTAACATAGAGAGGAACAAAAGCTAATCTGGATTAGATTAAGGCCCTGCTAAACATGCCTTCACCAAGAAATATTAAAGAGATTTAGAAGCTAGTTGGAAGAATTGCGACACCAAGCATATTCATATCAAGATCATCTAATAGATGCCTCAAATTCTTTAGCATTTTGAAAAGAAGTAAGTATATTCTATAGGCCCCTAGTTTGAAAATGCCTTCCAAGAACTAAAACAATATTTGGAATCACCACTTTTGTTATCAAAACCTAAAGAATGAGAGATAATTCAACTATCCTCTGTTATCAAAACCTAAAGAATGAGAGATATTTGAACTATACTTGGCAGTTTAAGATACTATTGTCAGATTAGTAATAGTAAGAAATGAAGGTAAAGTGCAAAAGCCCATATATCATGTCAACAATGTGTTACTCGAATTCGAAACAAAATATCTCAAGCTACAAAATTAGTTTATGCTTTGATAAATAGCTAAGACCTTGTTTTCCCACATCATTGAGCTCGTTACAACTTATCCATTAAGAATCATTTTGCATAAACTTGACTTGGTTGGTCGACTCGTCAAATGGGCCACTAAATTGGGAGAATTTGACATTCTATAGGTCCTAATGGCAGCAATAAAATTATAAGTATTGGTATATTTCATAGCCAAATTCACAACTTTAGATGATACAATAGAGGTTGAAATAGAAAAGATGGACATAGAAGAAAAACCAGTATGGATTCTGTATGTGGATGGATCGTCCAATACTAGAGGAATTGGCGCTAGAATATTAATGAAAAGCCTGAATGCAGACGTCATTGAGCATTCATAATGTTTTGCATCCAAAGCTTCAAACAATGAGGCATAAAATAAAGCTCTCATTGCAGGTCTTGACTTGACTCATAAATTCGGTGCTACTTCGATAAGCTTGTTCAATGACTCTCAACTGGTGGTTAGAGAAGTAAATGGAGATTACATAGCCAAAATTTTTACAATGACTTCATAACTAGAACAAGTAAAGAATTGTTGCAAAACTTCTCAACGATGCAAATAGCCATGCAGATGCCTTGGCTAACATAGACTTTGCAGTAAAAGTGACAGGACCCGCCCCGGAAATCCCTCCAGAATAACCNTAAGTTGTTTTATGAGGAATTAAATATTGGTTTTTTTTTTGGGTAAACGAATTGAATATTGGTTAAAGGTGAAAAAATTGAATCCCTTAACCCTATGTACACGTACGGTGTACTAGTACGTAATACTGATATTCCATGGTTTCTGACTTTCTATCAGGCACATGCTCTTATCCTCAATGTGCGACATGCCGTTTGCCAACAAATATATTTGTCGTTTACTTCTTAATAAGTCAAGAATCCAAAAAATAAAAAATAAAAAATAGACTCTTAACTTGTACTCATTAAACTTGACTCAGTAGTATGTTTCAAAAAAAAAAAAAAAAATTGACTCAGTAGTAAAATCATTGAAAATATACTGCCATATCTGAAATTTAATATTCTCTAAATACAAAAATTCATCTCTGCCAATTTGTAATCAAAAATATATTCCAAATTGTATTTAATTAAATATTTTGGATTGGAATTCATTTAAGTTGTAAGTGCTTGGCGTGAAAAAACCAGTTACGAACTTTGTTTACCATTTGCTAAAATATCAGTTTCTAATTTAAAATGATGTTCATGTGAGAATATATTCAACTTAATAAGTGTTAAATTATTTTTTTTTTTTAAAGTTTAGTTGCTTTGAATATATGATTGCTAGATTTTTTTAGCTTTTATATAACCTTTAATTATTATTTTTTCTGTAAATTTAAATTAATAAAAAATGAGTTATCATGTCATTTATATTTTTTTTATAATAAAGTGATAATTGATGAACTTAATTATTTAAAAAGGTTAAATTACATTTATTTATTTGACATATAATCCAATGGCTCTAGATGATGAAGCTCATTTGTTTTCAATATAAAAAGTTAAAAATATTCTCATCTGATTTGGACTTTACATATATATAATATTTTTCTAACTTCAAAAAAATAAATATATGATTCATCCAAAATAACACGTATCTTTAAAGATATCTAATGTAACAAAATTACATATCTATCATTTTCATTGTCCTTAATCAATTCGGAACAAAGTATCCCGTTAAAAAAATATATATATTATATATACACATATGTTTACATTTTTGAACCAAAGTCAATTTCTAATTTGATTCATATTTTGGTTCTGTTTGTGGTGTTTTGAGTTAATGCGTAATCTATGGCTCTTGCCATACACAAGACTTTATTGATATTTTTTGACCGACAATTTGATACCTTGCTTGAGTTGGATTTAGTTAATTTCATCATGACTTATAGAAATTTCTTAACTAACGACTTTATATTGAAACTTCCTCTGTCTCAATTTTCTCAGTTGTGGTTGCTCAAAAAAAAAAAAAGTTCATATGGAATTTTCATGGATTATAATTTTCGATCAGTTAAAAACTACAAGGTCATAAAATTGGACTCTGACTCGTTCCATTTCATCTCCATCTATCTATCCCCACACTTTTAATTAATTTCCAAACTCACATTAAGAAAATTTTCTCAGCTCATGAATATATTTTTGCTTTGTCTTCTTTAACTCTTTTGATTGAAACAGGACGAAGAGATTCTTACCCTGTTAAAAAACTTTACCTTTCCACGACTGATCGATGATGTGATTGTAATTAAGAAACGTGATAAATAATTATTTATCTGAATGTTTCCAAAAAATTAGGTACATTTCTTTCCTTTTTTGTTCATTAAATAGTTAATAAGAAGCGTAAAGGAAGAAAACTTCATTGATCATAAATAAATCGTGCCAAAGATGTTAATACTCTTGAAAAGTCCTATTCAGTATATACGGTGTAGGTGATCTAACACACCAATGGCTTTTGACCCCAATTAGAAATATTGCTATAGGTATAACCAAACTGAATAAGCCCCTTGGTTTCATCCCTCAAGCTACCTTCTTTTGAATTATATATCAAATATCAACAACAAATATGAAACTATTCGTCATGGTGATGATGATGTTTTTCTTCTTCTCTTCTTTTCCCCGTACATACCTAAAACTATGGCTGTCCTTTTCTATTACCGTTATATCAAAGCAACACCCATCTTTGATTATTGTTTGGGTCAGAGGCTGCAGAGACAGTAAAACTAGGGCTTGCAATTTGAGTTATCTGTTACGTTTTGTTTCAATTCACATGTTAAACCGATCAATATATTTAATTAATTTTAATAAAATATTATAATTTATTTTTATTTTTATATTATAATATAATAAAATATATTTATTTATTATTATTTAATTTATTGTTAATTGATTTTGAATTAAATGGTTAATATAATTGAATAGTGTTCTAATCATATTATCATCGTACCAGATCCAAATTATTATCCTAATAAAGAATTATATTTCGATAGAATAGATATATAAGATGTTTGATTCACATGAATTGATAGGCTCACCGTGTAAAATTTATATGGATTTTATTAAAGATTTTCTCATACAAGAAGATAGCAAAATGCAATATTATAACTTTGAAACCATGATGTTGATATTCTTAATTTGAGGTGAATGCATTGTGTACGACTTAATGGCTCCCCATTTTAACGAGCTGGTTAGCAGAGAAAATTTTGACGAACGTTGATGATAATTATATATAGTATGTTAACTGATAAAATAACAGGATATATACATTATTATCGTTTTTGTTCACATTTATTTTATTATTCTTACTATTATTATTATTATTATAAGCTAGCCGTGTTGGGCTACTTCAACATCTTAATGGTTTCTTATTATCCGATCTATCTCTAGACTCAACTTTGTCAAATTTCATTTAGTACATGTATATTATTTCTTATATAATATAGCACTAATAAGTTATATTGATGCTCTCCATAAACAATATATGCAACTTCCTAATTTCTTGTAGCATCTTTAGTAGTTTTTAGTAACTAACTACCAAATATTTAAACCCACAAGGAGAAAAAGAAGAACAAGAAGGGCTTCAAAATTTATGTGGGTATGTGTTTATATAAATCATGAAATATATAGAAAAACATAAAAAATAAAATAAAAAACAAGTTAATATCATATTCTAAACAAAGAGATGTTGAGATCTCACAACTGAAAAAGGTTATGAAGACTCACGAATTTACTAAACAAAAAGACAAATTCTTACAGGTGAAGAAGACATACAAAATCAAAAATAAAAATAAAGAAAAAACAATCCCAAAAGGACTAAAGAAACCGCAACAAAAATTAAAAACTAAAAGTAAAAGACATTATTTTTTACAAGCCATAGTAACTGGTTTATTCTCTACATTTTGGGTCCTCTCAAAACTTTTAAGATGATGACACTTTTGGACATCTTTTTCCAAAGACAGCTCTGACCAACAGTCCCATCAGGAGCAAGCAAAGCCAAATTAGCTAGCGTGAATTGGAGACAGCTCAGTATAAAACTAAGAATGCAATGTACAGTTTTAACGTATAAAGGAATACGTAAATCTTAGAATTCCACACACTTTCGTCAAAAAGTACAGTTTCCGTGCCAAAATTCTCAGCTAAGTTTCCTTGAAAATTGTTTTACGAAGAAAACTTTACATCATATGAAAGGGACAATATCGAGTCAACTTGACATTTTTCTTCTTTTCCTGTTTTGCCCAAATGGGACTATTTTACACTTAAACATATATTATCTATTCTTTAGAACTTGAAAATGAGAGTTATTCTAACTAATATTTCAGCAAATTGGATAAGCTCGAACAAGTGCACACCAACAACCATCTGCAAACAAGACACACAAAATTAAAGTACTTAATTAAGCAGATATGATTTATAGGATGAATGTGTATGCTATTTAAATTTTGTCAATGAAATTCTGCATAATTTGCTGCGACATTCCTACAGTATTAAACAAAAACATATTTTTATTTTGTATCTTTAATTAATTCACGAAGCTAACCCATGAGCAGATATAGATGCCTTGATCTTGCAAGTGTGTTTTTTATTATTTTCATAATTTAAGTCTTGCTTAATTAAAATGGGTTTTTTATTTTATATTACATGATTTATTTAATAATTTATTGACATTTTGTCACAGCTAGTATCAACTATAATTATTCACCAAAAAAAAGTATAAAATATAATTCAAAGATTCAATTGGCATGGAATTGGCCTTCCCTCTGGATTTAGACCCAGCACAAACTGACAATGTTTTTATGAAAGAACATTGTTTATGACTCAAATTGATTGAGAGAAATGAGATTCATCTCTGTTTAGTTTTGTACCAGATAGCGTGTAGTGTTTGGAAATAGAATATGTCCTGTTTACTTACAACTCTGCAATATGAATAAATGGGTTTTTATCTTCCACGGTAAAGTACTGTATATATATATATATTTTATATGTTCAAAATTTTTGGCCTGCAATTGTATGTTATTTGTGACTAATAGCTATTATTAATGATGAATATGTTTTTTTTTTTTTTTTATAATAGATGAATATGTTATTATTAATTACTATTAATGACGCTTGATGTATAAATTTCATCCAAGATTCCAAATAGAAGAAAAATTATATATATATAACCAACCTCTCAACTTATCCTTCATTACATGCTATATAATTATATATTTTCAATTAATGTAAAATACGTGAGAGCGATAAGACTGCCTTAAAAGGTAGTGATCACCAGTTAGCAAGTGGTGGTGGCTCAAAGTATAAACTAAATTAAGTTAGCTAGCTACATTAAATAAATATGTATATAGAGATAAGACAGAAGCTATATATATGATCAAAATTATTAATTAATCGAAAATTGTTAGAGAGAGAGATTGTCTGTTTCATTAAATTTCAAAGATTTAAATGCATAAATTAAATCAACCTCATGTATCATGACTAGAACGTCTACATTGTATAAATTAATGAACAGAGTAATGGTCACCAACTGTATTATATCCAATAAAAGCATATTTAGTTTATATATATTATTAAATAACAATTAATCTTAACTTCCTCCAGAACCAAGAAGCATTAATAATTTAAATTATATGTGTAATTATAAATTAATCTTATTAACCAAATTTAATTATAGTTGTTGGTGATATATATGACAGGGGAAACTGAGAAAACAGAATCTTATTACTCATGAATTGTGATCATCGTCAACATTCCTATACGGATACGCATTGACCCTTTACGCATTATGAAAGACGCCAAAAGGAAAATACAAACAAAATATGATTAGGATTGTAAGTAAGCTAGAGCAACGCATAATTAGCTTGGGTTTAACTCGTTCAAATTCAACTCGTTATTAAAATGAACTAATCTTAAACAGTAAAAGAAGTTCTCCAGCTAATTTTGAGTAGAGTGCTTGAATATGTTATTTATATATGTTTTATGTAAAACTATTTTATTAATTTAAAAATAAAAATAATTTCAATATATAATTAATATTTTTATATTTAATTTTAAATAATTTTGTTCATTAATTTTATAAAAATTAATAGAATAAATAAAATTATTAGTAATTAAGTATTAAAATAAAATTTTAATATGATCATTCAAATTTTTAAATTTTTGTCTTTAAACAAAATTGTGACTTTCAGAGGCATTAATGTTTGACATTCTTTGAGGTAGGAGTCGGTAGTCAAATGTTTATATGGCTAAGTCTTGCATGTAATAAATATTTAATTGATCCAATAATTGAACCAATAATATATATTCACAAAAAGAAAAGAAAAAAAATAACCAATAATAGTACGCCTTGCCCTTGGCTGGCTGTTGGTTTCGTTCGTGTTGCTTTCCTTTCTGTAAAAATAAACCGCTCACACGCTACATGCAACCCATAACATATACATTTACGGAAATATATTATTTTATTTCTTTTAAATAAACTCGGATCAGGATTATTCGCGGGAAAAAATAAGGACTTTGCCCTTAAATTGTCATTTGAGGGACATAAATATAGAATTTTAATTGCAAGTTTCTTTAAAAAAATTTGTCCCATTTTTTATTTATTTATTTCAATATATAGGAGGAAAATCAAGACTAAAAAAATTCGACGTATAATGTAACTGTGGATTCATTTTGCACACTCTTAAAAAGATTTTCACAAATCACAATATATATGAAGTCTCCAATTAACATAAATATGAAGAAATTGAAGTTATAGAATAATGAATATATAGCAAAACTATAGAGACGGCCATTTTTTGGTTTGTTCTTTCTTTAATATCCATAGAGACGGCCTTGGTTACAGATTTATCATGAGGCATTAAATTATAGGTTGAGGAATATTTATATATACATATTTAATGCAAAAAGAAAAAGAAAAAATGTAACAATAGTCTATTAATTTTAATTATTTTACTTTATTAATTTCAGCTGTCAAAGAGATTATAAGCAAAACCCAATCGAATAAGACCCACCGTTTTTTTTAATATCAAAAAACAAAAAAATACCACTGTTTTTTAATTTACCCAAAAAGGACCCACCGTTTTTAAAGCTCATCCAATCAGAAGTGGTGAGGCATTCACGTTGACCTCCCCACCTCAAACAACATGCTCCATGGTTTTCCTATTCTCTATATTCGCCACTAAACTGCTTCCATTAGGTGGTCTCTAATTTTTATTTTTATTTCTTAATTTTGTAGTACTCCCATGTATATATATATATATATATGGACATGTTATTATATATTAAGATGTCCAAATAAAATTTTTAAATAGAATATTATAATTAAAACTTAGAGACAAAAATGAAAATTATTATAATTAAAATCAAACTATATAGTTGTAGATTTTTTAATTTCATCAGGATGTCATTCTGATAATGTATAGCATTTCTCTCTTAGCTCTCTCTCTCTCTCTATATATATATATGTATAAATATATATATGTATGCAAACATTATAAGTTCAATTTTTCAATATTTTGTATTCATAAATTTGGTTTTGTAGTAAAATATTTTGTATGCAATATTTCATATATATTTATGTTAATCGGAAACTTGCAAACATTAGAATACATTTTCAAACTTTGGGTTAATTCTCCCTTCCATTTGTAATGATTTTAATTCGATAAAGATTAATATATATTTTAGTATTTTAAATATTGGAAAAAAAAAAAGGTTCATATATATTTCAATAACGCGTTTATTGCCTCTCCGATCTCCTTCCATATATAATCTCTAGTCAACATGTACAATGGAAAAAGTCTACAACTTGAATTATATTTCAATTATGTTATATTATTATAATTTTTTGTAATATATGTTAGTTAGCATAATTATTAATATATATCCATCACATAAAGTTATTTATAGAAAATCAAAATTTCCAAATAAAGAATAATGAAGTTGTGCGGTCCATAATTCCATTTCTAGCAACCCACTCGGTTTCACTTCCTATATAAACCAAACCAATCCAAGGCCATGAATCCCACACAAACCTCATAATAAACCTTGTTGGCTTTCTCAAAAGAAAAAGACCAATATTTTTGTTTCTCAATCCCAAGCTTCAAATTTCTTCCATAACCAAAAGCCAATTAATAATCCAAAGATGGCGATGCCACAATACACGACACTTTCACTTGTCCTTCTCTATCTCTCCGCAACCATTTCGGCTCTCTCTCCCACAGAAGTGAAATCGTGGTGTAGCCAAACACCCAACCCCGAACCCTGCGACTATTTCCTAACCCAAAGCTCTCCTCACACTTCCATCAAACACAAATCCGATTTCCTCAAAATTGCCACCCAACTTGCACTCGACCGAGCCGTGTACGGCGAAAGCAACGTGATTTCATTGGGCCCCAAGTGCCGGGACTCACGAGAAAAGTCGGCCTGGGCCGACTGCCTCGAGCTCTACCAGTTCACGGTTCTGAGGCTCAACAAGACCATCGATCCAAACGCCAAGTGCTCCCACTACGATGCCCAAACATGGCTCAGCACTGCACTCACTAACCTCGAGACTTGCCGGGCTGGGCTTTTTGAGCTGGGAGTCTCGGAATATCTTCTGCCTTTGATGACCAACAATGTTTCCAAATTGGTCAGCAACACTTTGGCCATAAACAACGCACCGGATGATAACAATAGTCCTCCACCGACTCATTACAAACAGGGCTTTCCTAGCTGGGTTAAGCCCGGCGACCGGAAACTCTTGCAGTCGTCATCATCGCCGGCTTCTCAGGCTAATATCGTGGTGGCACAGGATGGCTCTGGCGATTACACCACCGTAAATGCTGCAGTAACCGCAGCTTCGAAGAACAAAGGGAGTGGCAGGTTCGTAATATATGTAAAAGCAGGGACGTATAAGGAAAACGTTGAGATAAAGCTTTCGAATATTATGTTGGCGGGTGATGGTATTGGAAAAACCATTATCACTGGAAGCAGAAGTGTTGGAGGAGGTTCTACTACTTTCAAATCAGCAACCGTTGGTAAGAAAATTTAACCATTTAGTTACCTTTCTTTTCAATTGCTGGTCGATTAGGACTTTTATAAGGGCGTGTTGATTGATTCACTAACAAATTTTTATTTTTATTTTTTTTCTTGTTGATGATTAATTCGATTGACTTTGGCTACGAAAAGTCGGTTTTAATAAAACTAGTATGACATAATTAGGGATAGAAATTAAAGCCGTGCTGAATTTTTTTTCACCTTTTAAGAATTTTTTCTTTAGTGAAAACATGAAAATTTAATCGGTTATATTTTATTTATTTCTTTTCAAATCGTCATGAAAACTTTAATGCTAAATCCGTTATAAAATTTCCATTTAATAGTGTCAGTACGTGCATGCTTTTTATGTACATCGGTTTGCCATGCATGTTGAACTCAATTATACCATATGACTATCTATCGCATAGAAGAGGTCATTATGTGTAATTTGACTTTTATTGGCTCCAATAGAAACAATTAATTATTGACAAATGTGAGCTTGATTTTTCCTCTTCCATCTAGAATTAATATGACAGAATCAACTTTTACGTACTTTAAGAGTCTAAGAAAATATGATCAAGAAAATCGATTAATTTCAAAGATTTGTATATTAGTGCTTTGGAGAACATACGGGTCTACATTTTCAAACTTAGAAACGTTTGGCTCCAAAGTTTAATTAATTGCTGCTAATGGAGTTATATGATGATTTTCTAATAAAAAAAAAAAAAAAACTCAAACAAATTAATTATTGATTATTGGACTCTAATAAGTACCCTCTCACCATTTGGGTTCCTAGAGTGATGTATGCGCTTAAGTTTCATTTATTGAAAAAGAACAACAATGCTATTAGGTAAGAGTGCTTATTAACAAAATCCAAGATTATTGGTCCTGAACTTGCCATGTGTCATGCAAATCCAATATTCTCTTTCTTTCTTTTTAGAATAATCCAACAATTTGAGAAAAGTTATCATCTGATTGTAACTTAATGACTTTTCACTTTCAAACAATTTTTTTAGTATTTAATTAATTGTTTAATTAATCGACCCGTACCAATAGAATTAGAAACCTCATTTATCAATTGTCAAGTTGGTTACTAAAATAATAATATGAATAGATGTACTTTCACCCAAAATAAAAAAATTGAATAGATGTTGCTTAATATATTTAATTAAATATTAAAAAAATTAACTGTTAATGACTAATTGCAGCTGTTGTTGGAGACGGATTCATTGGGCGTGATATCACATTCAGAAACACCGCCGGACCATCCAACCACCAAGCCGTGGCACTGCGATCCGGGTCGGATCTATCCGTATTCTATCGATGCAGCTTCGAAGGGTACCAAGACACTCTCTATGTCCACTCCGAACGGCAATTCTACAGGGAATGCGACATCTACGGCACAGTGGACTTCATCTTTGGTAACGCCGCTGTCGTTTTGCAAAACTGCAATATTTACGCACGTAACCCTCCAAACAAGACAAATACCATCACTGCCCAGGGCAGGACCGACCCGAACCAGAACACGGGCATTTCTATCCACAATTCCCGGGTCACAGCCGCTTCGGATTTAAAATCGAATACGGGTTCGGTCAAAACGTATCTGGGTAGACCATGGAAGGAATACTCCAGAACTGTTTTCATGAAAACATTCCTTGATGGCTTAATTAACCCTGCAGGTTGGATGGAATGGAGTGGCAATTTTGCCCTTAAGACTTTATACTACGGCGAGTATTTGAATACAGGACCCGGTTCATCAACCAGTAACAGGGTCAAATGGGGCGGGTACCGGGTCATTACCAGTGCCTCAGAGGCTTCAAGGTTCACTGTTGGGAATTTTATTGCAGGGAGTAATTGGTTGCCAGCAACTAATGTGCCTTTCACTTCCGGTCTTTAAATTTAATTATTTTGCATCAATTGGTCATTGTTTAGTAATTATGAAGTTCCTTTGTTGAATAAAGTCTGAAATATAAGTGTAAATTTGCCATTTGTCGTGGTGGATTAATTTGAATAAAATTAATAAGTGATAATATATTTATGTTATTGTCCATATTGTATTTGTATTCTACGGTGTTTTTGGCAATTTTCTTGAGCATTACGCTTCTTTTCTGTGCTGTTTTGAAATTATTTAGGTTAGAGGATCAACATCATGGACCAACTGATATGGAACCATTGCGCAATTTATTAAAACCTATCAGTCTTGGTCAATAAAAAATCTAGAAAATTAGCTGGGATGAAAATTAAATAGTAAATAAGATATTTACATATTCAAAATTTCTACAAAAAGGGCTTGGCGAAATTGCTTGAATTAGTCGCAAACCTCAGATAAATAACAGTGAAGGAGTTTCTCATAACAATTTTGGTGTAAAGGTTATCCCGACCTCCTCTGTCTTCGAAAATATTCGCTCGAAATATAATTATAATAAAGTCAACACATTTTAAATGTATATATATCCACAAATTTCAACTTCTTAAAAGACTTAGAACCAAGATAATATGAGAAAAACTCTTGGGAAAGAAAGATAAGGAGACAGTAGTGAAGATAATGGGCTTTAAAGTAAAAGGCCCATCAAGGTTTGGACCTTTTAACGATCCAGTATTCCCAGTCTTCCGGCCTCGTAATTCTGCAAGGCCTAAACGGGTGATAGTCCACTTATGTCGTTTTTTTTTTGGTAAGAGTCCACTTGTGTCGTTGGAAGATGATGGGAGTTGGATAACTTTTTTTATTTTATTTTAATATACTTTCAGATTGTGAATTCAATCAAATCTGGATGAAAATTTTCCTCTTCATTAATTTAGAATATATTATATTCACTTTAAAAATAATTATTAAAAAAAAGTATAAAAAGATACTCCACTGAAAAAAGAAAAAAAGGAAAGTCTACCAATATCCATTGTGGTACTGGTACCTATTTCCATATTATTCTATTTCATTCCTTCATTTTGGTGAATTCTTCCATTTCTAACATGTCTATTTTTATTGTACAGAGTTAAATTGGATTAAACTTCATTATTTTATATATAATTTAATTTAATTGAATAATATTTAAATTAGTCTAATATAATTCAGTTTAGTCCAATATAAGCTTTTTTTTTTTTGTCTGGGTTACCATGGAATGGAGTTCATAATTTCTTCACTTTTGGGCCCTCTCCCCGTTGCTTTCTCTATATCCAACAAACATAAATCTTATACAAATTTGTTTGCCTCTTTTTTTTTTTTGGCAAATAATTTGTTTGACTCTTTGCTAATGAATAAAAAGTTTATTTTTTCTGTGTTTGTTCGGTATTTTTTTTCCTGATAAATCCACAATCAGAACAATTAATATTTACTCCAATGCAGCTGCAAGAATATATGCTTATTATATATGTTGCATGTTGGTGAGATGGAGCCAATTTTATTAGGATCTGTAATAAAAGTTAGAATTTAAACTTTTTTTGGAAAGCCAAAAATTAAGCCTGAATAAAATGCAGGGAAGAAGAATGGAGGGGAAAAAAACAGAAGAAGAAGAAGAAAGAAATAGAGGGGCAAACAAACACAATTAAAGAAAAAGAGAATAAAAAACTGACCAGAAAAAGCAAAAGCAAGAAGAAAAGAATTTGTGTCATTCAGAGCATAAAATGGAGATGGTCTACCAATAATATAAGCTTTAGCTAGTAAAGCAATAGTCTAAAAAAAAAATAAACTATTCAGAAAAACTAGTAGTGGGTTTTTGTTGGACAGCATGAAGGGGAGAGAATCGGCTCGTCTTTTCAAGTTGATAGAGATTAGAATGCTACTTTATACCAGCTGATAACATTCATCGCTCTCTTCTGTGGAAAAAAATAAAATAAACATATATTAAAAAAAGTACAAAATTAGTAGAAGAAAGAGCCATCATCACAACAAATTTTAAACGCGGACATACGCAATCTTTCACAATGATTACCCTCCATGTTTTGGAAGAAATAAGCTCAGACCCACTTCTCTGTCTCCTTAACCTGTATGCAGTAATTAAATATAATCATCATCTTATCTTATGAATTGATTGTAGGAAATGATATCAAAATAATTGTGCTATTAATTAAGTGGAATGAGAATTTTACCCATTGCTTTTCGACAGAATGAGAGAAGAACAATCAGAACGGCAACACCTGCTAGTACACCAACAATTATTGCTACTGTTTTTCCCACTTGATCTTCACTAGAGGAATCTATGCAAAGTGAATTGGAATTAGTATTATATATGCCTTTTACGTAAAGAAAATATTTGATAGGGGAAAAAAACCAAGTTTGCCACCACCAACTATGAAAGGTTCTTAACAGGCTTAATTCTTCACCTAAATTTACTTGTAAAAATTATTGTTTGCTTTGCTTTATTCTTCTGCTTTTGTATTATATGTTCCGTGTTGATTGATGCCTAATTGTTGATAAGTTGGAAGAAGAATATGTGTTTTCAGTGCGGTTCCAATTGGGACTTCTATATATGTTGCGGATTCGAGAATATAAAGCATTTATTTGGAGGAGAAATAGGCCCTAACTAATAGTGTATATATCATCATTTTTATGATCCATAATAAATAAAAAAACAAGAAAAAATTAATGCCAAAACAAGAAGGATTAAAGAACAATTAAGTTAATGTAAATAAAGATGAAAGTGGGGAATGACACAGAGAATTGAGGTTCCCAAAAGCAACCAACCGTCTAAAGTAGAAATGCTCTCCCTTAACGCTTTACTTTATTGACCTTATGCCTAAGGAAATTTTTTAGCTACTCTTTCTCTTTCTTTAGAAGGATTAAAGTGGTCAATATGCAACTTTAACCTTGTAGAACTGCAATATTATCAATTTTTTACCAATTCAAGGCAAGCCACAAATCTTTCAGCAACCACCAAATCAATTGCTTCATTTCATTATATACAGAATCAAAAAAGCAGCAGCAGCAGCAGCAAAAAGTTCTTCTTGGAATAAATTAAATTCAAAGACAGAGAAAGAGAGACTATGGAAATGTACCTGAAGATAAGTCATAGTAGCCAGATGCCCAACACTGAGCATAACACTGTGCCAAGAACACATCAGCTGCTGCTGCAGAACCACATAGACTCTTCAACTTTCCCACTGCAGCAGCAAGGCAAGAAGAGCAATCCGTGGGGCTCAAGTCACCTATACACTGTGCAAAACCTTCAACTAAACCGGAACTACTAACTCTAAAACCAGTAGCCGATTCCAAATCAGCAAGAACATCGTCTCTACGCCTAAAGAACTCAACATCATTGCTCACACTTTTACTGCACTTCTTGTACCTTAGGCCGGTATCAATTTTCCCCAAGAAATCCATATGCTCGTATCTCACATAGCAACCTTCAAGCTGTAAAGAAGCTCCATACGAGTAGGGACAGACCAAACTTATTTGGCTCACTGCGCTTTCAATGCATTTGGAGCAATCAATGGTTCTCAGATCACCCCTGCACTGGAATAAACCGTAAATGGTACCTTCCTGCTGCGTCGAGCTTCCATTTCCAACTGCAAAGCTGTTGTAAGAGACTTGAGAGGATGAGCTAACAACCGATGAGAGAAAAGAGTTGAGGTTTCCCTCAAAGGGTGACCCTGGTTGGTATTTTTCTTGTGAACAGCCTGCATAGATGAATATGTGAGCTTTGAGAGGGTGTCCATGGCTAGTGAGTGAAGAAACCAGAAAGAAAAGAGAAGAGACCCTGAGAGCTAAGATGGTATTGTGAGTGGAGTGTAATTGAAGGCTCTTCATTGTATTTTTTGTCTTGTTTATTTTTTGTTTTTGTTTTGGGTGGGTGAGAGAGTGAGAGAGATGGGTTTGGTTTGGTTTGCTTTTTGGTGTTTTCTTTGAATTTCAAATTGATCTCATGCACTGTGTAACCTTTTCCTGTGAAGAAAAAGGTCCCCAAATGCATTTGTTGGTCATTTGGGCCTACTTGTGTCTATGCTCCCTCAAAATCCTTTTTTTTTTGGTACTCGCTAAACAGTTTATGGAGCTTCAAGCAGAACCACTGCTTTTTAATTCTGGCCATAATCCCAATATTGCCTTGCTAACATTTATTCGAGGCTAAAACTAGTAGACATTATGCAGATTCTGCAAATGGAAAAGAACAATTTGGTCATGCTCTTATCGAAGCCCAAACTGCCAAAAAATTTTCTTAAATCATCCATGAAGCTAGTATGAAAATTAACCTGAACTTGAACAGAAGCATCTAGCTGATGTCTCCCTCTTAATTTCTGTAAAAAACTAATTTGTAAAATAGATCAATAGAAATCTGTAGCCTATCTTAATTGGTACCGACCCCTATCTAAAGTTAAAATGCTATTTAATAACGAGATGTACAAACGAGTAATTAAAACTCAATTAAGCAGGTTGATTTGGTTGTGTTGATTAACCCTTATTTTAGGTTCTAGATGCGTTGTATGTTTTTGCTCCAACAGAGAAAAGCAAATTGCATGCGATGAACATACTGTTAAACCGGTTACTGCAAAGACTCAAAACCTCAATTTACCAAAGCAAAACAGAGATGCAAATCCTCACATTTGCTTAATGGACAATGCTAGAGGCATCAAATACTCACGTTTTCATCAAATTTATTTACTAAAATGATACAGCATGAAAATATTTACCTAGATTGATGAAAAGTGAACGCAATAAAATTATGGCACATCAATTTGATGAACAAATTTATTATTTTCCTTGCACCAACCAAACGTGGCTTCATGAAATAGAATCCAGTCCAAATCTGCTTTCTTCCTCTAAAACGGATCCAGTGGGCCAATTTACGGAGGATGAAATTCATATTGAGGATCCATAGACGAGAAGTGGTTTTTTATTTTTGTTTTTTATTTTATTAAATATATTTGAGGGTAGAGGGTTAGAGGAAGTATTGGTGGCTCTGTCACTAGACCTTTTTATTCATACCTTATAATTCAAATGAGTGTGACACCGTTAGTTAATATAAGAAAAGTAATACTTTCGTCAAAAAAGAAAAGTAATACATATACATCCTGATCTTAATTAATTTTATAAAACCATTTTTTTAAAAGAACAAATATAAAAAAGAGATACTATATGTCCAAAACGAAAAGGGAGTCAAAGTTAGGCAACTCCGTGAGAAATCCGTCACACGTTTGAATTGTTGCTTTTGATATTGAAAACAATTTAGCAAGTATAAATTGGAATAATTGATTGATTGATAGATAGATAGACATATAACCATACCGTGGCATGCATTTGTTCTACGTTTCTATCTCCCATCAATTTGTTTCTGTCATGCTCGAACTGTTTTGCCTCCAAATTGAGAATTTTGATATTTAAAGTGATAATTTCCTTAGTTATATATACTTTTGCTTGCGAACAGGTGGTACTTTGTTCTTTCCTAATTTTACACTCGAATGACAAACAGGGTAAATAGGTAACTATAATAGATATTTGTGGAAATGAGGTAAAGACCAAAACCGAAAATGCTTAAGTTGTAATTCATGACCAAGTTCATATCGACCCCTAATGGGACCATTCCAATTTCCTAATCATTTAGGCCACAAGTTGCAAACACACTGATTCTTCTCGCCGTGCAAGCCATTGTCTCGTGAAGTAGAAATTCATTTTAACTATTTATAATTGTGCTTTTTATGTCTCCACCTTTTAGTCCTATGTCAAGTGGATTAGTTATATCTTCAAGATCACAGGTTCGAAAAAAAAAATTTGCTTTTTATTTTAAAAAAATTAATTTTTTTAATAAAAAATATTTTGGTGAATTTTTATATCTTATTCTACTCCCATTACATTCTTTATCACTATTTTTATTTTTCATTTCTCAAAAAATTATTAATTTACTTTTATTTTTTATTTTTTTCTTTCTAGCTTATCTCTTTATAAATATACAAAAATAGAGATTGTTTATTAAAATAACAAAATTAATTTTGTTTAAGAGTGCATTGAAAATACTCTAATAACATTAATAAGAACGGTGTTAGGGGCTTTAGCTCCTATTTTAACCAAAAACTAAGAAAGAGAAAATTTTATCCAACCCCAGATTTATCAAATAAGAAGACTAATTCAAATTAAACTTTTCAATATATCACAAGCAATTTAAGTTAATTAAAAAGTTTTGTCATTAATCACCGGCAACTCTACTTAACTGGACAGTTTCCAGAATGATCAATTAATTCATGCGGCTAAAATAAGAGGGCTTCGTTTTTGTCAAAAACTTCAATGTGTTACATCGTAAAAAACTATCATGTTGTTCGCAAGGCAGCACAAGTTGTAAAAAACTTCATCTCACAGCCACGTTATTTTCAGGAAAGCATATTTATCTTCAATATATGTATAGACCACAATTATATATACCAAATATTAGTATATTATATTCATCAAAAAAAAATATTAGTATATTATATTTTATGTTAGATAAAAATATATAAAATTTGATAATTTATTTTTTATTAGTTTAAATTTTTATAAAAAAATAATAGTTGAATATGATATTATAACAAAATATCTGATAAGTCTGTTGCCGAAATTTAAAATTATAAGTAAAAATAAAAAATGAGCCAAAAAGATAGACCAAAAATGTATTACAATTTTTTTACAAAAAACAAAAACAAACAAAGAAATGCTCCTTGGAGCTACCAAATACGAACATTTTTTTTGAAATATTTTATAAATTGATTTACATAGTTTACTTGTTTGCCTAATATCATTAGAACATTTTTAATAAAAATATAGATTATGAAAATAAATATATATCACATCAGCAATATGAATAATGTTTTAAAAAAATTGATCTCTAAAGATAATTTTATCAATAATTTAAAATATAGTCGACATGAAAGTCTATTTGTATAAGCTCGGTTAAACATTGTAAATAAAATTTAATTAACAAAAATTTTCTCAAGAATAATTTTAAAATTATCTATGCTACATAGATTTAAAAATATTAATATATTTTTGTATCACAAAGAAAATAATCTAGACTTACCATTGAAAAATTTTCCATAAATTTTTTTTATAATAATTAAAAGAATCTAATACACTCAATATATAATAGTCAGACCCTTTGTTAACTAATTTGTTGGTTATTACATAAATCATTAAAATTTAATTATGTATAACTAAATTGAAAAAAAATAAAAAAAACTAAAATTCTTTCATCTCTTGGTTGCTCTCATGGAACGGGATAATTATATTACTGTTTTTTGAGGGAACATTTTTTTGCCCGATATAGTCCTTGTTTATTCCGTAAACTAGTAACTTTTTTGTTTTTTTTGTTTTTTTTTTTTTTTTTTCAAACTAGTAAGTAGTACTAGTAACTACTTTTTCCCCTCATATATTCTTATCTTTTTTTTTTTTAACTCAATTGTCACTAAGAAAACACAAGAAGGGCTAATCAGAATGGATATATGGTCGGACTATCTTTTAGAATTTGTACTTCACTTTAACTTTGATTGGTACTTTTATTAATTACTTTAAACATATTTATCAATCTTTGATTATCACATGATATAAAAAGAACAGACAAAACCTAGATACAAAAAAAAATTATATCCCTGACCAAAAAATATATAAATAAATTATATCAATCATACAAATAAACCAAGAAAAAAAAATACAGCTTTTAATATTGAAATTTATTTTTAAAAAAAATGTTTGAAAATCTAAGTCAAAACTTTTTATGTTCTAAATTATTTTATATTGGTTATATATAATATCTTTTTCATTTTAAAAGTATGTGGCCATATATGTATAACTCGTTTTGTGTTCACCGCATCAAGTGGGTTCACCAAACTTATCAATTGGGTTCCCCACTTTTTTTTCTTCTTTTAAAAAAAAAAAAAAAAGATTTTCGGTTCCCCACTTTAAGTGGATGTCAAATCAACTGGAATAATATAAGATTATAAACGGAATTTCCTGCTTAACGTGGTTTTTTATTTTCTTATGCTATATATTGAAAATGGACCAATTCAATTCAATAGGTCAGTCATTCAAATTGAACCACTTGCTAGTTGCTACAGGGCCGGATCCATCTTTGTGTCTCAGCCAGCCATTCATATTATAAAAAAATTACACACAAAAATTATCAAATTTTAAAAATATAATTAAAAAAATCTAAGCAAACGATTCCAATTTCCATTTACTTTTGCCGTTTAGTGGAGATTGGAAATATCAACATCCAAACGATTTTCACCTCAGATTCTCCACTACCACCACCGCCATGGATGATACCGACGTTTGTGGTTCTTAATACAGTGAAAATCTAAGTATCACTTTAAATTGAAATATATGAACAAAAGAAAATTCAAAAGCAGAACCGTTTAAAACTTCTTTTTGTTTTCTTGAAATGGGAATTTTCCAAGGTAGAAATGATTTGCCAATGCTATGCATTTTTTATTTATTATTAATTACATTCTTATTTGTTTTTCTTTGGGCAGTTTACCTAGATTTTACCAGACAAATTGAAAATAAAATAAACCTATCAGATTCCTATCTTAAATGTAAGAGCTTCTTTTTGATTTGGTCCCGTCTTCCAAGAATTTGATAAGCTTTTCAAATGCGTTGGAAAGTCTCCGTTATCCAAATTCACCAACCAAAAAAAAAAAGTCACCGTTATCCAAAATAAATATAATATGAATATACAACCACTGCAGTAAATTGGAAAATGCAACCATTAGAAAATAATGAACTATAAGCATTCATCCTATAAGTTTCTCTATGTTTTCAAGGGCATCGTCAACTATGACTCTCTCTCTCTCTCTCTCTATATATATATATATATATATATATATATATATAACTAATATTCATCAAAAATATATATAAACTATGTATTAATTATATATTTACAGCTCTTTGTATTGATTCAGTCGGATCATTTTCAGTTTGGCCACAAGAAAAGTCAGATAATTCAGAGACCCAATTGTCTATTTCAGTTATCAGAAAAGTAAGAATCTAGAAGGAAATGGACTTTAGTTAACACTTGTAGCCAAATTACAAGCCAACAATCCAATCAATATCCCCAAAACGCGCCTGGGGTGTAAAATTTCCGAGTGTTGATCTTGTATCAATGTCTTTAAAACCAATAATGTAGAGACTCACAATAAATCAGCTCATATAAATCTACATCTTTATCACTGTTCGTATTAAAAATCACCCCCAACCAATTTTTTTTAAAACACTGAAAGAAACAAAAAATTCATATACACATCTATAAATCTATTACACCATACATCAAAAATCAATATCCAAGTAAAAAAAAAAAAAAACAGTAAAAGTGAAAAACTTAACAACTAACTAATAAAAAACTCTAACATAATTATCATCATCGTCATCATACTAATGAAGTGGAATATTTTGGTCACCGGGGACCTTAAACATGGCGGTTCGACGTCAGTTTCCGGCCACCGGAGCCTGCAGCGATCCTGGTCTGGACACTCTCAAAGTCGGAGATCCGGCAAGGGATGGTTATGCCTCCCTGGTGCTGAAACCCGTACTCTTCCTCAGCCTCCCTCAGTAATTGACTGAACAGGGGATGGTTGAAGTAGATCACCGGCACCAAAACCCTGTGAAAGTTGCCGCAGTCCTTTTGGCCAACGTACACGGCCAAGTGCCCTTTCGGAACCCTCTCCGGCTTGTTCTCCACCAGGTCGTGCCCCATGGGAACGTAACCCGACCCGGGCTTCATCGAACATAAAGATTTGGCTCCGCTAGTCAACCGGCGACCCCATTTCAGGAGCTTAGCGATAGGCTTAGACACGCAGGGCGGCGATGGTTGGCCCAGCCGATGGTATGCGGATCGGTTCCGGGTTCTGCGAATGATCCATCCGGTGACCCGAAAAAGGCGCTTTCCAAGCTTGAAGCCCCGTATCTTTCTCATTCTCTGTTTTGAATACAAAACAGAGTAAGACTAAGAGGGAGAGGGAGGGAGAGATGGGGGGTTTTTGGGCTCTGTCCGTATTTCTTGGTTTCGGGCAATTTGGATTTGCTTTAGTTCAGGAAAAAGGCCATGGGTCAGCTTCGGACATGGTAAGGCGGAAGATTGAGAGGCAGAATTCAGAGAGTGATGTGGGTATGTTTGACATCTTCTTGATTTATATTCCAATGGCAGCAATAGTAGTACTTCATCCGAAGCTCTGCAACCCAATTACAAGAATTTGTATATTTATTCTGGGTCTTTCTCGGCGACGGAGGAGAAAATCGGTGGTTGTTTCCGACGGTGGTAGGTGACTATTGGAATAGTGGGGATTTTCTTTTGATGGAAGCGAAAGGTCGTATTGTAAGGATTTTGGGAATCAACCACCGAAATGCCGAATCGAGTGCCCAAAATTCTCAGAGTCAAAGTTGGAGAAGGTAAAGCTCTGCTGAGATGGTCGGCACGCGATTATTGGAATATGGGAAAGCCGGGAATTATATAGAGAGACAGAGAGAGAAAGTATGCGCGTGGGAGAGATGAGGTCAAAGGTCAGATAAAAGAACGGTCAGATGGAAATGTCACAGGGCAAAAATTTTAATACTGAAAGTGGCATAGTAATTTATTTGCATATGATTAAAAAAAATATGATGTTTCTATAAATAATAACGAAGGTGAGCAAAAAGAAAATAACAGATGCAAATTATTATTATTATTATTTTTCTTTTTATTGAAGATCACGGAGAATGAAGATTGAGATGTGTAGTCGGTCAGCGAGTTTACACTGTTGGATTGGAGGACAGTTTTCATTTCCTGGGCGTTTAATTAATTTATGAATAATTGTTTTTGAATTTAAAAAAAAAAAACAATCGTTTTTTATTGGGCCTTTAGATGGATATTGCATATTACTAGTCAATGTAGCAGGTTCTGCTTAATAAGATTGAGAAGAAAGAAGAGCCCAAAAATCTGACTTCGACCTTGTTGGTTCCAAGAAAGTGCAAATTGGACACGTACTCAAGCGAGTAGAGACAAAAGATTTCATATCATCATTATCATTTTTAATTATTAAAAAAAATTAATCATATTTAACATCTTGTCTTTTTTTATATAAGGGTTATTATATGTTTGTCAGTAAATAAATAGTGATGTATATCGCATTATCTATTTAACCATTGTATATAAAAAATTTATGTCCCGAGATGCAGACCACACTTTTTTTATTTTTCATCCTATTACTGTCCATTTGTGTTAGCCATGTGGCTAGCATGTTTTTATTTTTTATTTTTCTGTACAGATAAATTGCCCTCTGAAGCTGTGGGATTTCAAGGAAATGAAATAGGTAGAAAAGAAGATATGAGATTTCGGTTAATATAGAAAAATAAAATCTGTTAATCTGGAAAAGTTTGACGATGAATTGTCTATAATATACTTATCCAAACACAGCTTTATGGACCATTTTGCTATTAATCAAGCTCAATAAAACTATATACCACTTACCTTCTAAAAAAAAGGAAATAAAAAAAAATGTACCGCTAACGCTAAATCGCAAAATTTTTGTAAATATTAACTGATGGCATGAAAATTTCATAGGTCAATCATGAGAGTTTAAATTTAATAATAACCAATGAAAAAAATATTATTTTCATAACATTTACTAACAAGTTATAAATAAATAAATAAAAAATCCTATAACATAATTATTCTGCATTAACAATTTTGTTTTTGCCAACCCGTTGAGAAAAAAATTATATATATGTGAAAAGTTATGCATAAATAATAAAAAATAAATTGGCTCTGTTATATCATATTAGAGCAGGTGAGTCGAAGTGTCGAACTGATCCTTTCGAGATATTCAATTTGTATGTTTCAAAAAAATATATTCAATTTGCAAAAATAATAATCAATATAAAGCTCGAGCTATTTAGACATTTATGAGTTATATTATTTGGCAAAAAATTATTTATTTAGTTTACAAGTCTATGAAAGAAAGAAACAATATTTTATTTTTAAAGAAACAATATATTTTTTGTTTTCGAACGAAGTCCAATTAGATTAAGGATTTTCCAAAAAACTAAAAATAAATGAGAGTCAGAATCCATAAATTAAGCTTTCGCATGTCGACCTAATCTCCATTCGCATTGTTGATCTGATCCATCTATCGGGTTTCGAGAATAGTCAGTAGTAGCTTCCCCTAAATCAATCAGTCTGTGGCTTGCCACGTGTAAGATTAAGAATTCTAGTCAACCACGCAAACACCAGGGTAGTCCTACCCCTTCGGCCAAATATCTTGACGGCCGTGGCACTAGGCTAACACAGGCAACCAATTCACCAAAGTCCAATTTGTCCGTACTAATACGGATCCGTACGCTGCGATATACTATTCTTTGCGGACCCCACATGATGCCAAATGTCCTAATCATTCTATACTGGTCGTGTCTCCTTTTGCCACGCGTCCATATACGAACGCATAGCATAAAATTAAAACGACAAATTAACACATTTTTTTTTATAAATTTATATTTATATATTTTAAAATTAAATTTTAACGGTGTGCAGTTAAAAAAATTTAGCACAAATATAATATAATAGGATTGTGTATGTAATTTTAAAACTTAAATTTACTCATTTTACAACAAATTTAATATGTAACAAAATATTAACACGTAGACAATATAAAATTCCATATTATTATGCTTACATAAAATACTCGATGGTGGTGGGTCAGATCGGGGGAGTTATCGATCCTGAAGGAATCGTTTACGTGCGGATTGCCCGCAAATAGCTCATACCGTTCAAGCAAATGCATTTATTACACAGGGAAAAAACATGCCCAAATATTGAAAATATAATCTCCATAACTTTGAAGTTTGTTTTTCAATTCTTAGTTATTTTCTCAAGGTGCAATGCCTTCTAGACAAATTAGTTTTCATTTTATTGGCTTATTACTTTTTCATGCCAAAATATTGAAAATTTAATCTCTATAACTTTGAAGTTAGTTTTTCAATTCTCAGTTATTTTCTCAAGGTGCAGTGCTTTCTGAACAAATTTGATTTCATTTTTTAGCTTACTATTTTTTTCTCTTTTATATATATATATATATATATATATATATATATATATCTTTCTTGCCTTATATTTTGAAATANCAGATATTTAATAAATATTTTATATAATTTATTTTATTATCGTCGTACACGTAATATAGTTAATAAAAATAATAAATAATAATAACATTACTACTGTATGCAATTTTGTATCTCTTTGCCTGTCATGACTACAAAATTTTATAGCCAATTACCTATCTCATCTTAATCTCAATATTTTAAAATTTATAATTAACAAAAATAAAAAGGTAGAAAATGGTACAATTTCAAAATTAAAGGTGCCTATTTTGGATCAAAATGGTAGACATAATGATATATTTAAATGTGATGAAAAAATAAAATATTTAAATAAATTGGATCCTTTGTACTAATTTAATATTTGGTACATAAACTTTTAATTATTTCTGCTTACAAAATTAAGCTTTAAAAGTGGGAAAAAATAGAATTCTCGCTTTTCCAATTACATTATCCATGTGTCTCATTGAACATTATTTGGCTTTATAATTATTATTTTTTTGGGTAATAATTTGGCTTTATAATTGGTGGGTGCGAAGGCTATCAAATGCATTATATGAGATAGCTAATATATATATATATATATATTATATCATTTGATTGAAGTATGAATTGAATAGTTGATACATACATCGTGGCTTAAAATTATATGTTAATTAAATGTAAACATAGTCAAAAATAAGTGAATGGGACTTGATAAGAATCCGAAAAGACAGCTTTTAAAAAAAGAAAAAAAAAAAAAAAAAGAGAACCGTATAAATATAGCGGAAAAAAAATAAGATATGCCTAATCATCGGCAACAACTTTGTATATTTATGTTGTCGAGGGATATAAGGCCTTCACTCGATGTGACACTCATCTACTCCCCCTCCGTTTTCTCTCTGAACCGAAATTCTAATTACCTTTTCATAAATAAAAAAAAGAAATTCTAATTACTTCCTCACCCATCCCTAAACATACAAATTAATAGGTTCGAGAAAGTTTCGTAGTTGTTCTCATCTTAAACAGTCAAGTTTTTTTATTTTTCTTTTAATCTACATGGACTCATATAAGAAAACTGCCATCCCCGTCACTCTGTCAAGTAGTATGATATTCTCGATACACAGCTCATAATTTTCAATTAATTACCAAAAAAACTCATAATTTTCAAAAAGTTTTAAATAAGAAAAGCTAAAGACAAAGATGTCTCTGCAGTATTTACTTTGCCGTATCTTGTCCACTTAATATTTTTCTGTTCCATATATATTTGATGTTACAGTCTACGCGGCCTTCTTACGAAGTTAGAATATTAATTGTCGCTTCTCTGCAAATCAGCTATTCTCTAATTTCATCTGCAGCAGCGGAGCAACCCAAAAAAAAAAAAAAAATTATCAAAAAAAGAAGTTAGAATATTAATTTTTGTATTCGTACTTTATATACTAAATAAATCTACAAAATTTGTCCTTGTTTCTTGGGCTACTGCTATTAAATTCATAAGTTTTGTCTCATACTCGTTGTTGTCAACTTGTCATTATATATGTGTGTACGGAAACATGTACACATGAACTCATTGCCCGGCCCTTTATACCATATTTAACAAATTTCATTATATGTCAAGTTAACTTTAATTTCTTAATAATTTAAAGGATAAGAATACATATAATTAACTTTAAATTAATAAAATCATAATACTTCATCAGTTGATAAGCATCTCGATGGACTAGTTAGAACTTTTAGCATTATACACAAATATATATATAAATACATATAAAAATTATATATTAATCTTACCCAACTTCTAATTACGTACTGCAAATTTAAATTAACTATTTTCGTTTGATCTGCGCGATTAGCTTATCAGGCATTATGGTGTTGGAATGCATCATGTAAGGTGACCTCAAATACAAATTAAAAAAAGATAAAATTGGGAGGTAAAATGTTATGTTTGGAGCTAGCAGCCATGCATGCATGCCGCTTTGTCAAGAAAAAACTAATTTTAGTTTATGATCTTATCCATAATTAACTATCTAGAGACTGTTGTTTTTAAATATATATATGTCTAAATACACTTTGGTATAATCTAAAATTAAATTTGTTCATGTAAAAAAATTTATAACTAATTTTTACAAGTGATATTCTTCAGTATAAAAAATTATATTTTTGTCTAATTCAGTTCAAATTGATAAATTCCGTTAACTTAAAAGTCACGTACATGACAAGTTATACTTTAAAATTATTTTTTAAAATTTTAATTGTACCAAAAATTAAAAAAAAAATTAAAAAATAGAAAAAAAAAGTTATAAATGAATATTAATTTTTTTTAATTTTTTATACAATAAAAAGTGAAAAAATAAATTTGGAGAATCATATGCTATGGACGTAACTTCTAAATTAACGAAATTTGTCAAATTTAACTAAATTTGATAAATATGCAATTTTTTTCAAATTAAAAAATATTAATCGCACAAATTAATTAAAAAAAAATTTATATTAACAAATTTAATTTTAAAAAATATAAAATACATTGAAACCATATATATATATATATAATATTTGTGGTGAATGCGGCGATTATATATATAACACAATCATAATTTGGTCTTTACGTAGGTATGCAGTATGCAACTTCAATTTGATTATGCATGTTGATAATTGATCAGCTTATTTGAAAGAAGACTTCTATTCGATCTAAAAGATTGTCGGACCGTCAATATAGACTTGTATTTTTTATATTAAACCTTTAAAAAAGGCATAATTGCACCGCTCTCCTATAACATTTTGGGTTTGTTAGAAGCTGCCTTTAATTTTTAAATTTGATGCCCCTAATGTTGAAATATTACACCGGTTCCCCATTCCATTCCTTTCAATCTATTTTTGCTGTTTAAAGTCGTCGCCATGTGCCCGTGCACGTTGGTTTCCAACATCTAACATAGAAGTATTCGTGTAATTTAATTTCCATTTTCTCTCTCTGTTCCCTTCTTCTCCAACTGAACAAATTAAAACCAGCTGAAAAACCTAGGGAAAAAAAAAAGGTTCACTTGTTTGTTACTTATGATGCTCTGTTTTATTTCTTAGTTGCTTTATGAAGATGCTTTGTTTTGTTTCTTAAAGAGCTAAGGTAAGTTGGGGAAATGAAAGATCACAATTTTCAACTTTTTAAATGGATTTGAGAATTTAAAAGACGCCAAAACGAAGTAAAGCATATGGATTAGAAATTCGTTCTGAATTCCTGTTATTTTAAATTTTTGGAAATTGAACTGAGATGTGGCACCTTAATATACTTAGTTGTGGACATACCCTCCGCGGCTTTGTGCTCTTATTCTTTTTAGTTTCAGTTTTCTCTGTTGGTTGAAGTTGTAGAAAAAAAAAAAATTGGTGATTTTGTTTTAGACAAATCACCTAGTTGGTAATTCGAAGAGAAGAACCAACTTGATCATTTTCACAAACCAATTCCTAAAGGGGCCGAAAGTGATTCCTCAGGATTCGTTTTCAAACGGGTGCTTAATTACTTGGTTTTGAGGAAACTTTTTTAAAAATAAAATATTAACTGAAATATATAAAGATAAATTTAAATTTCATTTGTAATTCAGTTGGAAAAAACAGAGTTTAAATAACAGAATGACAAGACTGGAAGAGTAGCTCGGATAGATTATTCAAAGGAACGTATTGCTTGCGATAAATAAAATAGCTTAAAGAGTTGAAATCAAGGCAATAAAGTAATTAAAAAACCCCTGTTCATACTCAAATTCAACCGTCTTCCTTGTATGTATATGAGTATGAACATGCAGTATTACCAAAAAAAGAGTATGAACATATATTAGCTGTTTTTCCATAGGTATGGCGTAAATTAAACTCAATTAAACAATTTTTTTGGCTTTAGATTTTGATTATATATTTCAAGCTTTCTAGGACTCGTACTATATAATATTATATGTCAAATTTCAGTAATTTATATCCTCGTGGGATAACAAAAATGAAGACTTTTCCAACATACAATTTACTTATTATATTTCCATTTATTTAATCATTAATTGATGTAATGTTAAATTGAAAATATTTAGCACGGAGGAAATTAAAATTACAAAACTATTCTACTAAATTCTTCATGAACTATTATTCTTATTCTTCTATTTTAAACAAAATAAAAAAATTCTTTACTAAATTACTGATAACCCATACCCATTCAATGCCTAGGCCTATCACTTAGCAGGCCCATTGTATATGGAGTGGACTTTCTGAACATATATAAAGGCCCAGGACCAATGACAGCTAAGAAAGCAAGCCCAAGTGTCTTGAGCTTTATTTTCTCAATGGTAGGTCCTATATCCAATCTTTTACACTCTGCCATATGTCCAAATCATTAGGTCCGTGGACCCCGATCATCGTTTAATGAAAAGCCCAAACCAACCTCCACCGTTCCTGTCCTCCAATTAACTCCTAGATCAATGAAAAGTCAACCCGATTGACGGACCATATTCAACTGCAGACATCCTGCGAGACTACCTGATCCTTTCTCTCTTCCTCCTGTAAGGAAAAGCAAAACGAAGAGGCAAGTCGGGTGATTGAAATGAACACAGTGAGCATCAATCTCCAACTGTAAATAACTGAACCCAATGCCCACAATTGGATCATAAGAAAAAAGGGGTTGGATCCGAATTTGAAATTTCAGAGATCCAGATGACGGCTCCGAATCTGGAGTTGCAGGAATCAGGTTGGGAAGAGCTGAGGAGGGAGGCACGGAAGATCGAAGGCGATCTTGACGTCAAGCTCTCTTCCTATGCCAAGCTCGGCGCTAGGTTCACCCAAGGAGGTTCGCCTTTTTATCCATTATATTTTCCCATTCTCTGTTTTGCGTCTCTGTGTTCCGTGTTTTATGAATTTCCTTGCATCTTGGCTATGTGAACTGTACGAATTGGATTGATAGGTTTTCCATTGGTCGGATTGGATGGTGATAGATTTGATTAGTTATTGTCTAAACTATGAGAATTCGAGAGGGAATATATCTCTGATTCTCTGTTTTGTGCTAAGGAGGCGCAATTGGAGTGGCCCAGATGCTTAATTGAAGATAAAAGAGAGAAAATAGCTGTGAAATTGTTACCATTGTGGCAGAGAGAGAAAGTTACAGTGACCCAATTGAAATTTTTGGAGAAGTAATGTAAATTGCAGCGATCTATTTTCTACTGTCCTATAGACTGAGGTGTAAAATGATCATTTTCTTAATTTGGGGATTCGCCAAGAGAGCAAATTAGTGAGGGAAGAAGATTTCTCTTATTTTCTTGTAAAACTGAGTGGTTTTCTTTTAGCAGGGTAATAATGCCGTGCTCCAGATGTAGGTTTAATAGAGGGGATGCTGAAGTGTTGATCATATTTAGACTTGTTTGTAAGGTAGCTCAGCAATTTGTTCGTATATGTTTTAATTCGGTTTTTGAGAAGTTTTTCTGGTTTAACAAAATTTCTGTTTCATGTTTTTTTTTTTTATGTTTTATTGTTTCAAAGATTTTAATTTCCTTATACTGTCATTGTTATTGCTTAGAGTTTTTCACTTTCATGGAGATTTCTTCAATGTACAAATTTTAAGAGAAACTTTCTATAGATTTGTTTGTTTCGAATGGGGATCATCAATGGATGGATGGTTACATATGTTTTATTGTTTCCTACTAGACGCGTCAGCTATTGAGTTGTTACGTGATAATGTTGAAGTTTAAATGCAATGACAGATTGATCTTTCTATCTGTCTTTTCATAATATATGTTTCGGGATCAGGCTATGTAGATACGGGATCACCATCTGTTGGTTCCAGCAGGTCATGGAAATCCATGGAAATGGAAATCCAATCCTTGCTTGAGAAGCTGTTGGATATAAATGACTCAATGAGTCGATGTGCTGCATCTGCTACACCAGCTACTTCAGTAACTCAGAAACTAGCTAGGCACAGAGACATATTACATGAATTTACCCAGGTTTATTTATTTTTAGTTTTGAAGACTTTAATGAAATTTAATTACTAGCATCTACCTAGTTTTACTTTGTAGTTTCTTATAAGCCTCATTATATAATTTTTCTTTTTCTTTTATCGATGCCCTATTCCAACTTAGTTATTCTTTTATCTTTTTTTTTTTTGGGTTTCCGAGTACATTGTAACTCAGTTATATAAATGGTGCATGTCTTTTTAGGAGTTTAGACGAATCAAAGGGAACATAAACTCAATGAAGGAACATGCAGAGCTTTTGAGTTCAGTCAGGGATGATATTAGCGAGTATAAGGTTGGTATTTTCAGCCTTTGGATTATCTTTTAGTTATTCTTCTTCTTTTTGTTGTTTCTTGGATTGTTTTTTAAGATCATATTTATTACACCTGCCTTCAAGCAGGCATCTGGGAGCATGTCGCCAAGAATGCAGTTACTGCGGGAGAGAGCTGCTATACATGGAAGTATATCTCATGTAAGAATAACACTATTTTTATAGCAACTTATCTATCCAATTACCAACTGAATCTTACTCTTACTAACTTACTAAGATGAAATTGGACTGTTGTAAAATAGTCTGGTTGATCCGCGGACGAAATCCTTATTGGTTCATCTCCATTAATATGTTGGTTTTACTTTTATGCAGATAGATGATGTGATTAGTCAAGCTCAAGCAACAAGAGCAGTTTTAGGCTCTCAAAGGACTTTGTTTGGAGATGTCCAAGGGAAAGTGAAGCTTCTAAGTGACAAGTTTCCTGTTATTCGCGGCCTACTGGGTAATTCATGAAGAAATATTTTGTTATCATTTTCCATATCTTGGTGGTGTTGCCTTGTTGGTTATTAATTCCATCTTCTAACTGACTTTTGCAGGTTCAATAAGAAGGCGAAGATCAAGAGACACTCTAATTCTGTCTGCAGTAATCGCGGCTTGTACCTTGTTTCTTATCATCTATTGGCTTTCAAAGTAATTAGAGAGATGTGATTTATTGATACAGAAATTATTTATGATTGCGCTTCTTCTTAGGTAATTTTGCTTCTATTTTTCAAGATAAATCAAATCCACTGTTCCAAAATTTTGGTGGTACTGTTTTATGGTGTCATTGCCCAAAGAATTTAATATTTCTGGTTTTTCATTTCCCGAACTGTGCAATTCTTTTCTATTTCACACCCCCTTATTTGCCCCTCCACAGATTGGTTCTACTGTTCCCAAAACTTTTATGTTTGCGTGAACAGGTAAATTTTTCTTCAAAAGCTAAGAATCATGCTGAAAGTGAAACAGTCTTGGTCTAGATGAGTGGTCTTACCAAATTGAACAGAAAACCCTGCTTACAAAATCGAAACTGTTGATGTTTTTAAACTGACATCCATAGGAACCTGACTAAAGAACACATAGACCTGGTGAGTTACGTTTAATGGAGCAAGTGGTAGTAGGTAAAACTTAGTTACTTTTTTATTTGGTGTATTAAAACATGGTTGCTTCCATGAATGATCCATTAACGTTTCAAGATTCCTTTATTTTTTATTTTATTTTTTTTCGGAGCTATATGCAAGCATAGGGTCTTTGGATATGCCATATAAAGAGCCATTTTTTTTATTCAGCTAAGAAAAAATTGATCGCATATCGAGAGAGAGAGAGTTTAACTTATTTTTCACTTGCAAATAATGTCAAGGAAAAATTTAATCTACGAAGTTTGGTTGAAACTTCATTGACACTTTTGATATTTGAAAAACAAATTATTTTATCTTTATGTGCCAAATAAATATTTCACTATATTTTATCATTTGCTTTTATAATAGGGTACATTAAAACATATCATTAACTATGAATTTCATTTATACGATGATAAATATTTAATTTAAAAATGATAAATAAATTACAATTGTTAATATACACAATTATATAAAAAGATGATAAAATAAAGTTTTGATAATTATTTTGAAATTAAGGGGTAAAAATAGTGTTTTTATAAATCAATTAATTCAAAATTCAACTCTAATGGTGATAAATGATATTTTTCCGAACTTCCAAAGTGTAAATGATGATGTTTGAAACCTAGAGGTGTTGACAAATTTTCATCATAGTTGGAATTTTTCCTAATTTCTATTAAAATTTTGCGCATATATTTCTACGGAGGCTAGCGATGGTAAGCTTTAATTTGTTATAAATGGGAATTGAAAGTACCAAACATAGAATTAATTTTGGGAATTAATGAATTAAGGGTTCTATGTGCGTCATTTTAATGCTTGGATTTTTGTCGAACATCATAGGCGCATGAAAGGACGAAATATCGAGGGTGAAAAGAACATGGAGATAATAAAATCCATTTCTAACTATATTCTGTTACCGAGACTCCTAATTTCCCTCGGAATCGAACCAAGCTTCAATATTGCTCTTCCACCCATTGCTGGCACTGTACTAGTAGCATATGATTGTTACCTTTGCTCAAGAGAATGACAATGGAAAAAATAGAAATAAAAGAAGAAGAAGAAGACGTATACAGTTTTTTTGGACTTTTTGATATGCAATCATTCAAGCTTTGCATATAATGTTGTGGTCTTGGGATGTCATGCTTCAAAAGATAGACTGTAAATGTTTATCTACTTTTATGCAAATCCTTCAATAATACAGCATGTAATTTATGTTTTAAGTAAAAACCAAAGTACAAAACATAATGGTGGTCCATATTTAGCAACACAAAGTTACTTTTCCAAATTTTCTGATATTGCTATTTTCTGGACCAATAGAACAATATATAATATTCATAAATATTTTTGATAATATCATTACCTAAAGCTAATGAATTCTCCATGGGATAACAATAAAAATTATGTTTTCTTTTTTTGGTAATAATAAAAATTATGTTCGTTTTAAAATGAAAAGGAGACAGATATGAAGGCACACCGACCTGCCAGAAATTAAAAGAGAGAGGTCTGAACTCTGAAGGCAGGCAATGAAGGCCAAGGAGGAGGCTGGAATCGAACTATTTAAGGAGAGCCAGGACACGTGGCAGAGCAGAAGAAAAGGAAACAAGAAAATGGATCTTACTTTTCATGACTTTCTGCAACATTTGTAGCATGGAAAAGAGAAACTCCATAGCCTATAGGCTATAGAGAGCTCGACTACACTCTGTACAGACTTTTTGAGTTTACAGTGAAACTGTACACCGTGCAGGCACACCCACCCTACTACTCTGTTCCACATGCCAAAATCACTGTACATCTGTATAGATCATCATCTTTATTGGATTTCTACCCCCCTTTCTCTCTCTCTCTCTCTCTCTCTCTCTCTCTCTCACACACACAGCTTCAGGTTTTTTTAAGACCAAGCTATCTATCTAGCATTTGTGCATGTACTTTTTTTTTTTTTAGTAAATGCATTTGTGCATGTACTTGTTTGTAATATAAATGCCAATCTTTTTTTTTTGTTTTTTCCGTATTATACATATAACCTCCAAACAATTTTACATGAATCTTTGTCGCTGTGCAAGAGGCTATAGAGCTTAGATTAATTAGTTAATTATAAATATTGAATCTCCATCGCTAAAACCAAGTTAGCCAGAGGCTCAGGTTTAATTGGTTTATTATGATACATGATATAGAAAGAAATACGTAGCTTCTACGTGGTCACTTTATAATAAAAAATAAGTGGATTTTATCATCTAGAATATTTATCTTCAATTTGTTACATTAAATACATATAATCTAATCTAATATATTGTTCTAAATAATTAAAATTATTTATTTTCAATTTTCTTTTATAGTGATAAAAGAGCAGTTAATTTTATCCATCTTTTTTTAAGTTTGACTTAAATATAATAATTTCAAAAATATCATCAACGCACTTTAACATTTCAATTAGCTAGTCATCAGATTTTTCTTCTTTATTATTTCGTTCATATATTTCAAAATAAGATCTTCAACATCCCTTACAAAGGTATAAGTTCAAATTTTCAAAACCTAAAATATTAAACTGAAAACAGTGCAAGTTAACCTTAGCTGTGGAGATGAAATAGTCGCATAAAAGAAAATTCTTAATTATTAAGCAATTGCACAAGAGCAAGTTTGTACTTTTTATTTTTATCAAAATTAGTTTCCACATGCAGATCTTTTATATATGAAAACAATAAAAGAGCTCTACAGCCTACAGGAGGTTAAAAAACAGGTAAGATGCATTCCCTTGTTAATAATATATAATAGCAATATTTTAGCAAAAATATATAATGTAGCAATAGTTTTTATTTTATTATTATTATTAATTTTTTTTTATGAAAAAAGATGGGGAGTGAGAAACGATGAAGAATGGGGAGGTGAGAGAGCGGTAAAAAAGAGAAATGGGGCCATCTCTAGTCACCCTCAGGTACGTTCTCAGTAAATTTCTATATCTATACTATCTGCAAATAGGTGCAGCTCAACAGAAATAGGACAAAATTTTCCACGACCACTTTCCTGTTTTTCATCAATATATATGTCCAATTTTACCCTTAACTAATTTCTGAATTTATTATTCCATGAATTAATTAACTTTTGGATTTATAAGTTTTCCATATTATAGTTCTTCCCTTAGAGGCGTCCTTCAAGTGTTGTAACTCGTAAGTAAGAATTCATCAAAAAAAAAAAACTTATTAAGAAACATCACATTTGATGGTGATGATGATGATGATAAGAAACTGTGGCAAGTCAGTGGTGGTATAAATTTATTTACTAAAAAAAGTCAGTAGCTGTATAAATATATATATATACATAAAAGTTTAAATACTTTTTAATACTTTTTAAAATTAAATTTATTCATATAAATATATTTACAATTATAAATTTATGACCCAACAAATAAAAGTGTGGTAGATGATTAACCAATATTCCCATAATAAGAGTTAGCTAGAACTCGTACACAATGGCACTGGAACGGTTCAAAAAATTCATCCAAATTAACAACAACAATTGATGTCAAAATCCTATCTATGCCCTATATATATGTATACCACAAGTACTAATTCTTAATCGGGAATAAGGTGGGTATTGTGTTTCTCTTTGACAGACCATCATAAGTACTAAATATACCTCCTTAATCGAAACACAAAATCTAGCTAATTAAAAATTATATAAGTACTTTTTTTCGCTTTATCAACCTGTCAACTCTAAAAAAAATCCCACATTAATTGTTATCGGTTGAATGTAGTCCGAGGCAAATAGAATCGTGGACTTTTTATTTCCATATATTCTCCAATTATTTTATGCAAAGTACTAAGTGGAATTTAACCTATTCGCCAAACATCTATGTGTAAAATTCGTACACTAACATTTGATACTGATAGGTCGATTTCATAGCCTACTACGTGCCTCAAATATCACATTGTCTTTGCCTTGACAAACACTGCTTTTTGAGACACAGAATTTAAAATTTTCTCCATGTGAAAGATCAGGTGTCCACAAGATAACTAAAATAAATTATAATTTAAATGAAAAGGGATATTACGTAGAATTTTTAAAAATAGGCCTCCAAAGTCCAAAGTGAGGTATTGCAGAGTGATAGAGACGTAGTCAGGAAGTGAAGCAGGCCATGGAATTATCTGTCAAAACTGCAAAATATTTGTCAAGAAATGTCTCAGCTATTGTGTATAAATATATATTTATATAATTAAACTCACATTAGATTAATATAATGGTTTAACCATCGAATTTTTTTATCAACTATTATATCATTTTAAAGACTAAGAATTAAAAGTGCATTTATAATTTACTTTGTTTTCATATGGTTGATTTTTTCCAACTAAAATTTTAGTGTTTAAATGTATTTTATTATTTTTTTTAAATTAAATTTGTTCGTATAGGGTCTCTCAACAACTAATTTATGTAATTGTTATTTTATAATTTGAAAAAAATTATACATTTGTCTAATAAAATTAAAATTGACAGATTCCGTTAACTTAGAAGTCACGTTGCATAGTACGTTACCTTCAAAATTAGTTTTTTCATTTTTAATTGTACCAAAAATTAAAAAATAAGAAAGAAAAAGCCACAAATGAATTTCAATTTTTTCTTTCTTGTTTTTTAATTTTTGGAACAATAAAAAATAAAGAGTAAAAACTAATTTTGAAGATCACATGTTATGCACACAACTTTTAAGTTGACAGAATCAGTCAAGTTTAACTAAATTAGATAAATATATAAATTTTTTCAAATTACATAGTATTAATTGTACAAATTAATTTTATATATTCCTATGTGAACAAATTCAATTTTAAAAGATACTAAAGTGTATTAAAACTAAATTTAAGTATGTTATCAAATCTATATTGTATTGGTCATTAATTTATTTTTAAAATTGTAGCCTTTAAAATAATTTAATGACTAATAAGGAAAGACGACGATACCTGAACCACTGGATAAGAGAAATTCTTTTGTATGTGCATGTGTATATATATATATATATATATATATTCTACACAAGTTTGCTAAAAAATATATTCACATAGATATTGTATCAAATTCGTGTACACCGAATTATATGAAAAACCTAGTAGATTAAATGTAATCAAACATATTTTATTGAAAAATTATATATATATACACATCTAATTGGGTGGGAAGAGATCCCCAACTATGTCCCACGATGAGAATAGGTATGTACGAAAATACTGCAATATATTGTCAATGCAATGGCAATATCGTCCACCGCATTGTCTTTTGTGCCTACTTAACGGAATATTGCCATTATTCTTCAATGAGGGGAAAACAATATATATGTATATGTATAAAATCCGGTTCAAGCGAAGTTATTTAAGACGACGATAAATAAGTTTTATCATTTAGATCTATTGAATTACATATGTTTTAAAGTTTGGATAGTATTGCATATATATGTGTGTTTGTTTCAAAAAGTATAACAATATGTTTAAAAACAATTGTTATAATAGTTTAATTGTAAATTACCAATGAGTAAGTTCAAGCGAATAGATCAATTCCTGCTTAATATATTTATTTACATGATCCATTACCACATAATTATTTGATAGTGTTACTAATCTATCAAGTCCCTGATCCGTTGTTTAGTAGTAAAAGAAAATAATATTTTATTCACATGCACCTGCATTTAGCATTCATTTCATACTGGTCGATCTGTGTACAATGTAAAATTCTGATATCTTCGTCACAAATTAATACTAAATATTTCACAACATAAGTAAACTCATTAATTATTTGTGCAAAAATAGGTTTGTGTTGTTAATCAATTAAAGCCATATTTCTTAGATATTGTGGTTCCAATAGAACAGAGAGACACAGGAATTACAGCAACGCCATATGTATATGTATATGTATATGTATATGTATATGTATATGTATATGTATATAAGTATGGATACAGACTGTCAGATATATGTGTAAAACCTCCAGCAGAGACAATAGTAATGGAGGTGCTGCATCTGCATGCATAAAAGGACCACCGCCATTGGTAACTAAGTGGCCTGAAATTTTACCTTTTTTGGTGTGACTTTGGGGAAGAGTAAAAGCCTTCTCTTCTTCCTCTTCTACACAGACATGATGAGTTAATTAGCTGGATGGTGATGGTGATGGTGATGGTTTTATTCAAAACTATTTCCTATTTCCTTTCTTAATTAGCAGATTCATTAATTACTTTCAAAAGTCCCAGCTGTAACTAAAAAGTAAAAACCCATGGTCCTTAAGCTTGAAGGGTCTAAAGTAGTAATAAAAAAGTTAAATTAATTAAATTCACCAACATACTAATGATGAAAAAGTAAAGAAAAATTAATGGGAAGTAAAGTTAAAAATAAATTAAATTACCATGGTCAGATCGGAAGATATGTAAAAGCTTTCGGTTCCTGAGTGTGTTATGATTGCCATAATTATTTGCTTGTCGATTTCTCCAAGGATGACGGGCTCGATCTCCTTTATTTTTTTTTTTCTTTTTGATCAAGTAATCAACTGTCTCTGTTTTTAAAATGCCGGCCGATGATCTAACTAATTTTATAATTGCTTATTTGAAAAAGTAATTTGAAGATCACTAATTTTTGGATATTATTAGTGGGCGGTGTAATTAATTACTTGAAAACGTAAATAGGTCTAAAAGAATTAGTGTGGATCAAACTGAATTACTGTTTTGTCTTCAGCAAAAAAAATACAAACGTTGTAGGATTCCCATGCATATATATATATATAGGCGATGTAGCCTACAATTTAGGCCTGGCAACGTGTCGTGTTGAATCGTGTTCGTGTCGTGTCGTGTTTGTGTCGTGTCAAATTTTGTTCACCCGAACCCAATCCGTTAAGTTTTCGTGTTGAACCGTGTTCGTGTCGTGTCGTGTCGTGTTTTATTCGTGTTTACTAGACATGTACGTGAGTGTTTNTAACTCTTTATACATAACATATAAGATTTGAAGAAATACATGAATTGTAAGATAATATATAAATATATATAAAGTGGTTCACCTTCCAATGCTTTTAAGTTTTTAGGATTGGTAAATGTGTTCAAAACTTGATGTGCAAACGATATCAACCAAGTTAAGTACGCCAAAAAATGAAGACTATATATGATTTTGAGTTTGAAAATTATTTTTACTTATTTTCTTCCTATCTATACAGTCCTCGAATAATTAAACACAAGAAAATTTGTACATCATTATATATTTGTAAACATGAGAGAGATAGAAAATGGTTTTTATCATCAACCAAACATAGCTAAGAGTTTTTAAATTAACGTTTAATAGGGGACCCTCCGACAAACGGGTTTCAGCTCAACTCTTGTTCCTTTCCAAAGGGGAAATTAGGATATGTATATATATATATATATATATATCAGTATATATAATAATCCTATTCGTGATATCATTTGGGCAAGAAATTAAAACACCACTGTTGATGCCATAAATTATACCATTATATCACGTGGAACTTTGTGATTAGGTAAAATCTGCAAAATAATAGAAGAACGTGAAAGAATTTTTGAGCACCGATGTAGTACCCACAAAAAACATTCCGAAGTTCATGTAAGTGAATATGAATACATTTAATTTATTAATTGCTTCACAGCATTGTTTCTTGATGAACAAGTGGAGCTAATTAAGTTTAGCTTATATTAAATATATACTGCAATATGTAAAATAATCCTATTAGCCATGATGTCATTTGGGCAAGAAATTAAAACAACACTGAGAAAGGATTAGATTCTGATTATTCATGTTACTCTTCACCACGAATGTCTCTCTCTCGATGATTCAAATGGCTCTTAGTCAAACCTACTACCTTTCAAATCCTCCCACCGATATTATTGTGAGAGAAAACTCATTTTGGCTAATTATTAACACATGAGTTTTTTTAGTATATCTATCAAATATATCCCACCATGACTAAACTTGATTGGATTTAAATTTCCAATTTAAACATATATTTGACCGACCTATAATTGGTAACTTCTTCTTCCGTCAAAAGCAAATCCTCTTTAACATAATTATGAACTTAAAGGAGGGGAAAAGACCTTCTCTTGATGATGTTCACAGGAAACTGACACATTCCGGCAGATATCCATGGCTAGAAAGCAAAATACATACTACTTGAATAAGGAAGTGAAAGTTAAAAAGAAAACAAAGAGAAAGAAAATGTAGTCTTCCTTGCCTTGCCTTAAGTTGTCTCAAAACTCACCCTTTATGGCTTCGTTTTCTGTCGGCATATAAAGCTAAACAAACAATCACAATCAAATTTTCTTTCTTTCTTTTATAAATCCCCACATATCGATCTCTCTTCTCTCTCCCTCCCCATTTCAAAATAACATTGTTTATCTTACTTTTATAACTCTGAACGGATAATAAGAGAAAAAGAGGGTATAAGAAGACGTAGATGTGCATCGCAGATGTAGATAAAACTGTGTACATGTTCGTCGCATAAATGGAGCTATATGACATATTTTCGGTTTTCTACGACATTCATAACAGTGCTGTTTGTTTCAACTACGACGTACATGAACATCGTTATTGACCTTATGTACATCGCTTAATGAGCATCCTAATTGGTGCTGCGTGTTGCCATGCTACCATAGGGCTATGACACATGGATTTTACATGTCATTCATTCTATGATAATACGATGATTTTTGGTATGCGTCATAGTTTCTTAATATCAAATACGAAATTCTATTTTTTAATCGTTGTAAATAAGCAAAAAAAACATCTTATTTAATTTTTTGAATTTATTTGCAGCGTATTTGATATTTTAAACAACGCTACTTCTTAAATACATTGCATACGATCTTGTGACAATTGTATATGATTTTTTTTTTTGTAGTGATTTAAATTTAAAATCTTTTTTTAAAAAAATGTACTTTGTCCCTAGACTATTTTAAGAGGGGCAATAGTAATATTTTATTGAAAAATGTAATTTGTTATTATGCACTGTGAAAATTATCCCTGAAATCTATACTACATGTCAATGGAAAATAGACTTGTGTTATGAGTTCATTTTCCCACATAGATTTTTAATATAAGAAAGTTAAAAAGTACATATGATATTGCTGCCAATTAATAATTGATATCTCAGATTTGCTGATCTTTGATCTCATTGATATATAGCCAGCTGTCAAAATTGTAAGAAATACCCAATTAACTATGACTCAATCAACTAACCTTAAAGTTCAATGTATCAATTCAGTAGTACATGATTTTATTATTAGAAAAAGGTTAATAAATGCATGAGCTAGGTTTAAGTAAAACCTTGTCCTTCTTCATGAAAACAGATATATATGACCGAATCCAAAAACAAGTAAAAATTATATAAAGAAAACAATAAGCCGGCAGATTAATGACTTTGCGAAAGAAGTAATGGCGCAAGTGGGTCAATGTTTGACACCGTTTGATTCCATAAGCCTCTTTTTGTTATTTTTCGAAAAAAAAAAAAAAAAAACACTTTGAAACCNCCTCTTTTTGTTATTTTTCGAAAAAAAAAAAAAAAAACACTTTGAAACCGCGCGCTATATAAAGCTCCCATTGTGTACATTGTTGGGGCATCAGTACTAGGCGCAGTACAATATATCGCTTACGCTTAATTATTTAAAAAAAATGGGGTCAGAACAAGCATCGAGCTTTGAGGGCATTGATGATGATCAATATTCACTATTCAACGTTCAGGAGCTCACCAAAAATCCACTGATTGGCGTACCACTTCGCTATGTTCATGTGGATGATCATCACCATCCAAATGATCACCATCTTCTTGGCATGGCCACCAATATCCCCACCATTGACATGAGTAAATTGGTCAAAGGGGAAGCCATGGATCTTGATGAACTTGAAAAGTTGCATTTAACTTGCCTTGCAAAGAATGGGGCATCTTTCAGGTTTTTTCCATCCCACCACCATTTATTAATTTGTCACTTTTATATATTTCAAACTTCAATTAATATGTTAATTTTTAGAATTTTTATATCCCGTGATTAATTCAGACTGGAACAATGAAGAAAAATCAGACAATTTTGAAAAAAGTAAATGCATATAACCATATGTACACACACACACACACACACACACACACACACATATATATATGGACAGAAGAATCAGCTAGCTAGCTAGCCAGACCCAGACCCATATGTACACAAATCTTATTAATATATATATATATATATATATATATATATATCTTAAGTAAAACATGCATGGGTTTAATTAAATTAAAAAATAAATTGAAAACAGTAGCTGTAAATTTGCAAGGAATTATATAATTTATTTCTGACGTACGCAGAACAATTTTATACGTATATGCACCGATCTCCTTGTGTTTCCTATATGTACAGTTGGTGAATCATGGAATCAATAATCCATTGTTGGAGAAGCTGAAAAATGAGACTGAAGCTTAGTTTAAGCTTCCACTGGAAGAGAAAATGAATTATCAGATAAAGCCTGGTGAGGTTGAAGGTTAAGGAACCATTAATGTGAAGAACGATGACAAAAAGCTTGATTGGGGTGATAGGTTCTACATGACTATCAACCCTGTTCATCGAAGAAAGCCTCACCTCTTCCCAGAGCTCCCTTCATCCTTTAGGTATGTAATTATTATCATATATATATATATATATTAAGTCGATCAAATAAACTGACTATATATATATATATCAGGTTTTAAATTCAAATCTTTGATTTATTATACTTGGACTAGGTTTTACCATTTTTATTTGCCCGATAGAAACAAAAGTTAGGATTTAAAATCTGATTTATTCAGCCGTAAGTCCTGATATGGAACTAACTATATTTACATATATAAAACTACAGGAACACCTTAGAGTGTTACTTCCAAGAGTTGAACAAGCTTGCCATGAGAATTCTGAAACTGCTAGGTGGAGTTTTGAAAATAGAAGAATTGTTGGAAGATGGGATGCGATCGGTGAGGATGACGTATTATCCACCGTGCCCAAAACCAGAGCTTGTAGTTGGCCTAAGACCTCACTCCGACACCACTGCCATCACCATCCTTAACCAACTCAATGGAGTTGATGGCCTCCAGATTAAAAGATATGGACTCTGGATTCCACTCAAAGTCCTTCAAGATGCTTTTGTGGTGAACGTCGGGGACATTCTTGAGGTTAATTTATTTTTAAATATTAATTCCTACTATTATAAGTTTGAAATTATATAACTCTATTTTAATATTATTTTATTCATTTTCAAGCTTAATTATTTGAAATTTAATTATGGAAACTATGTAGTAAATTAAAATGCATGTTTAATTGTTTACGTTTTGTATAGATAATGAGCAATGGGGTGTACAAAAGCGTGGAGCATAGGGTGATGGTAAATTCGAGCAAAGAGAGAATATCGGTTGCAATGTTCTTCAACCCGAAATTTGATGCAGAGATTGGACCGGTGGCAAGTTTGATTAACCCACAAAACCCACCTCTGTTTAAAAGGATAGGAATGGAAAAGTACGTTCAAGATTTCTTCTCCCGCCGCAAGCTAGATGGTGATAAAAGACTAGAAGACTAACAGAAAAGGAAGAGCAACTTTCAGAGAGAAAACTTGCTTTGCAATTCTAAGAATATGTATATATGTATTGAATAATAAATAAACTCAGTTTTCATTGATTGTTAAATACAAGAGTTTGCTGCTTGCTGCCGTTAGCACACAAGCACGTGAATAACAAACACGTGAAACAAACATAACCAACTTAGCATGGCTAGAATCTGCTACATCTAGCTTACCATGTTGCATTATAAGATTGCTTACATGGCAAGCTTACATCAACATTCCTAACACACCCCCTCAAACAAAGCTTGGAGAGTAGAGACAGGCTGAGGTTTGCAGTTGTTTACATGGCAAGCTTACACACGAGAAACTTCAAAAAGAAGGAAGTATGCACAGTTGAGGTCGTAAATACAAGAACCTAGCTGTACCAAGTACTTTAGTGAATAGATCAGCAACCTGCTCCTCAGTAGGCACATACCTGATGTCAATAAATTTTTCCAGAACTTTGTCTCTCACAAAGTGTATGTCGATTTCTATGTGTTTTTTTCGTTGGTGAAGCACAGGATTGGAAGCCAAGGCAGCTGCACTGAGGTTGTCTGTCCACACCACTGGAGAGGGCAAACATAGATGTAATTCAGTGAACAAGCTGTGTAACCAACATAATTCAGAAGATACATGAGCAATAGCACGATACTCAGCCTCAGTGCTGGATCTTGCTACAACTGATTGCTTCTTAGACCGCCAAGAGATCAAGTTTGATCCAAGAAATATAGCATAACCACTTGTGGATCGTCTATCATCTCTATCACTAGCCCAATCAGAATCAGCAAAGGCATGGATGAGCAACTTGCTAGATTTCTGAATGGTAAGACCAAAATCAACAGTCCCCTTGAGATAACGAAGCAACCTTTTGCAGCTTTCCCAGTGAATGGAGGTTGGACAGTGAAGATACTGGCTGAGCTTATTCACAGCAAAAGAAATGTCTGGCCTGGTAAGTGTGAGATACTGAAGAGCACCAACTGTGCTTCGATAGACTTCAGGATTATGAAGGATGTCTCTTTCATGAACAGATAAGATCTTGCTAGCCATCATTGGAGTTGGATAGCAATTGGCTTCAGCCATCTTTGTCTTGTGAAGCAGATCTCGAATATATTGAGATTGAGTAAGAATCATAGTGGTAGGACTTCGTTTAACTTTAATGCCTAGAAAGAAATTCAAGGAACCAAGATCTTTAAGTGAAAAATGAGTTTTCAAAGTAGAAATCAGCTGTTTAATGTCATTGAGGTTAGGACCAGTGACAAGAATGTCATCAACATAGATCAACACTAAAATATAAGTAGTGGAAGTCTTCAAAACAAATAGAGAAGCATCTAAAACTGCATTCTTGAATCTTTGAGTAACAAGAAAGGTTTTTAATTTGTCAAACCAAGCCCGTGGGGCTTGTTTAAGACCATAGAGAGCTTTGGTGAGCTTGCATACATACTCTGGATGTGTAGAGCTTTCAAAACCTTGAGGCTGAGACATATAGACATCCTCCTTGAGATCCCCATTTAAGAAGGCATTGTCAAAGTCCAACTGTTGAACTGGCCAATCAAGAGAAACAGCTAAGCTCAACACAAGTCTGATAGTAGTAGGCTTGATCACTGGACTGAATGTCTCAGAAAAATCAAAACCAGGCTTTTGGTGGAAACCTTTTGCCACTAATCGAGCTTTGAATCGATTGATAGATCCATCTGCATGCCTTTTAATTCTGAAAACCCACTTGTTGCCCACAACATTCATGTTAGATGTATAGGGTACAAGAGTCCAAGTGCCATTCTTTTGAAGGGCAGCATACTCAAGTTTCATGGCTGCATACCATTCAGGATGTGTCAAAGCTGCCTTAACTGTATTTGGTTCTATAGTAGACAAATTAGATGAGCTAGACTGTTGATTGACATGCAGAGCCTTTGGTTTAAAGATGCCAGTTTTGGAACGAATTTGCATGGCATGCTGGTTGGGAGGAGCCTTGGGACTCAAGACAGGCAGATCCACAAATAGCTGAATGCTAGATGTGGAGGAATTTGATTCAGGAGATGGACAATCAGAAGTAGAAGAACAGGCAGATGATGATGAGGATTGTGAAACAGGAGATAATTGGAGACCAGAAGTAATGTGAGAAGAAGAAAGAGAATTGTCTTTGGAGGATACAGATGAAGTTGATGGAGAAGCTGAAGAGGAAGGCTGAATGATAAGTAGAGGAGTATGAGAAATAGGAGAGGAAAGATTGGACTTTAAAGGAGATCAAAAAGAATTTGGAAAACCATGAGCAAAAGGGAAATCTGTTTCATGAAATATTACACTTGAAGACAAGTAGACTCGACCATTTGAAGCTAAACACTTATAGCCTTTGTAATTATTTTCATACCCGATAAACACACATTTTGTAGAATGAAAATCAAACTTATGCTTATTGTAGGCTCGAAGAAAAGGAAAACATGAGCAGTCAAAAACTTTAAGTTGAGAATAATCAGGAAGTTTGTGAAATAGAACCTGAAAAGGACTGGTGAAGTTCAACACCATAGTTGGCAGCCTATTGATGATGTGCACAGCTGTATGAAAAGCTTCCCACCATAAGGTCAAAGGCATGGTAGCATTGGATAGCAAGCACAACCCCATTTTCACAATGTGCCGATGCTTTCTTTCTGCTTTACCATTTTGTTGATGCAGATGAGGGCATGAGTGTCTGAAAGTAATACCTAGAGTTGAGAGCAAAGGTAGAAAAACCCGATACTCTCCACCCCAGTCTGAATGTAAAACCTTGAGCTTGGTGCCAAATAACCTTTCTGCCATAGGAAGAAACTGTTTGAAAACAGCAAGAGCCTCAGATTTAAGTTTAAGAGGATAAATCCAAGTATAGCGTGAGAAATCATCAACAAAATGAATGTAATACCGATAACCCTCTTTAGAAGTAACTGGTGATGGTCCCCAAATATCAGTATGAACCAGATCTAGTGGTTGTAGAGACTTAGAATCTGATTTTGCAAAAGAACATTTGTGTCCTTTTCCACATTGACAAGCATCACAAAATATGGACTGAGCAGTAACTTGTAAAGCAGGTTTATACACTGAGACAATCTTTTTGATAATCTGAGAGGGAGCATGGCCTAGTCTTTGATGAAGTAACTTTAAATCAATTTGTTCATCCAGATTTGTATCTTTATTACTGCTATCATGTGAATTATGCATGGTATGATGTAACTGAGATTCACTAGAAGACATTTGAGCAAGAGATACAGGAGAAGACAAAACATTACTGCAAGATGCTTGTGAAACCAAATTGAAACTATTGTCATTATGACCTTGTGAAACAGACATCATTTCAGAAGTTGTAGCTTGTGGTACAAGTTTACAAGACTTAGAAGAACTCACAGTTCTTAATTCCAGAGGAGGAATGTCACTCAATTTATTTACAAAAGAACAATCAGAAGATAACATTCCAGTCAATACACAACAATTTGTAGTATATGCTGAGATAGGTAGACTTCTGACTTTATTGAAAATCTGAAAAGGACCTCTGGAGTTGCAAGCAGTAGATGCAGAACCTTGAGTAACCACCTGAAGTTTGTACAAACCATCTTCAAGCAGACCTTGAAGCATCACTAGGCCCAGCTTTTTGTCCTTAATCAAGCACGAATTGTTAGTGAACTCAACAACCACATCATTATCCATGGTGAGTCTAGAAATGCTTAAGAGATTCTTGGCAATCCGAGGTACAACAAGCACACTTTTAAGCATTAAAATGCAATTAGGAAATTGAATAGAATGAATGAATGTTGTACCTATACCTGCAATGTCCAAACCTTGACCATTTCCAATGAGCAGTTTGTTATTGCCAGTGTAATCCATTTGTTGAGTCAGATTGGCTCCATTGGCAACAACATGGTTGGTTGCACCTGAATCTAAGTACCAATTTGGATCTCCAACCAAAATTGGTGTGGTAGCCACATTGGCTGAGGGATGTTCATGACCAAAATGAGGTGAAGGGCCAGAGTTGGAGACACTTGTGTTTCCAAAATCAGAGGTCATACCATTGTAGTTATGAAAATTTGAATTAAAGCCAAAAGTATTTCGGTCATTCATCATATTACTGTATGGAGGCAGATTACCAAAACTTGACCTTTGAGCAAAATTTGCTGAATTAGAGTCAGTGTATCCCATACCAGAGTTGTAAGATCCATTAGAGTTTTGATTTTGAAAACCTTGAAAATTGTTTGGCTGAAAATTATGAGACTGAAAATTTCCTTGAGTGTTTGAGTTTTGAAAAACAGAGTGCCCTGTGTTATAATAACAGACATTTGCAGTGTGACCAATTCTGTTGCAAATCTGACATTGTGGCCTAAAATTCCTACCATTTCTTCCACGACCACGGCCAAACATAGCTCTGCCATTACCTCTACTTCTACTATCATCAAACACATGTTGACCTTGAGTATGAGTTCTATTAAATGTGTCACTAGGAGCACTGTTTGAGTAACTAGAATTTGTATTTGAGTTGTTTGATGTGACCATGTTTGCAGAACTGAACACAGCAAGAGTATTTAGATGCTCAATTCTAGTTCCATAATGAGTGAGAAAACTCTTTACCTCTTGGAGTGTAGGCAGTGCAGCTCTGCTTGTATAGTTGACAACCACTGTCTCATACTCAGGCCCCAATCCTGTTAGCATGCACATCACGAGTTCTTTCTCGGAGATGAAAAAACCTCCAGCAGACAACTGATCAGCCAATTTTTTCATTTTCTTGCAGAAATCCACAATTTTCAGATTACCTTTCTTCATCGTTTGAAGCTGACTGCGTAGATGTAGCATGGAGACTTCAGATTGTGGAGCATATGATTCTTCAACAGTGGTCCAAAGTCTTCGAGATGACTTTAAACCGACAATATCCCCTAGTTCCGTGGTTGCTATAGCTGAAATTAACCATCCAAGCAGGAATTGATCTTGCAAGATCCAGATCTGTTCCTCTTTTGGAATTGTTGCAAGCGTTTTACCTGAGATTTTCTTCGAACCAGTCATGAACTCATACATGAAGATTGGTTCATCTTCCAAAATGTACTTGTCGAGTTGATAACCAGTGAGAATCGGAAGTATTTGTGACTTCCATACAAGAAAATTATCTTCATCGAGCTTCACAATGTTGCTCGGAAATGGTGAAATTGTAACTAACGAGCTTAACAGTTTCTCTAAGATTACGAGACTGGAGCTTTCTGCCATTTTTGAACCTTCAGGATCTGATACTATATGCTCTGATACCATGATAAAAGACTAGAAGACTAACAGAAAAGGAAGAACAACTTTCAGAGAGAAAACTTGCTGTGCAATTCTAAGAATATGTATATATGTATTGAATAATAAATAAACTCAGTTTTCACTGATTGTTAAATACAAGAGTTTGCTGCTTGCTGCCGTTAGCACACAAGCACGTGAATAACAAACACGTGAAACAAACATAACCAACTTAGCATGGCTAGAATCTGCTACATCTAGCTTACCATGTTGCATTATAAGATTGCTTACATGGCAAGCTTACATCAACATTCCTAACAGATGGAAAGTCATACTTGGAGCAAATGAGGATCGAAAAAGAATAAAAGCCAATCAATACTACCACGGCTTGCATGCGCTATTAGCATGATAAATAAAAGCCCAATAATAATTACTATACATAATATACTGGTGTGGTTTGCATTAAATAAAGTCGAGAGAGAGAGAGAGAGAGAGTTCGTGTTTATGTGGGCTTGTTTTATATTTCTATGTATTTGTGTATGTGATCAAATCGATGTCTAACTATTTGATTTGTTGCTACAAAACTTTAAGGATGTGCACGTGGTGGAATTTGATGTGGATACGCATCTTGATCATACTTTTTTATTTTTATATATAAAGCAGATTACGATTCTATATTCTACCAAAAAAGATTATGATTCTATCTTTTATGTTTAGTTTTAATTTCCATACCAACTCTTTCATTAATTTCGTCTCTGTATATGCTTGCTTTGTAAAATCTAAGAAAATGTTGTATTGAATTGTTGAATCAATTCAGTTTTCACTGATTGTTAAATACAAAGATGTGTTTAGCTTGCTGCGCAAGTGGCTAACATACAAACACGTGAAATAACAAACCATAACTAACTTAGCATAGCTAGAATCTGCTACAGCAGGCTCATTTCTTGCTACGTGAGATTGCTTGCATGGCAAGCTTACATCAACATTCCTAACAAAACCTGTCTCAGATGTTTCCTTGACGGCCACAGTCTTTTTCGCTATGAATACAAAGTTTCCAAAACTCGGTTCGTGGTGCAAATAGCAGGAGCTTGCAGCACTGGGACGGCAAAGAAGCCAAGCGTGTCATCAAACGGGCCACCGAAATGCTAGAGACCAAAGGTTTCGGAAAGTATGTTCTTTTGGAGAATAACTGTGAGACCTCCGTGGTTTACTGCAACACCGGCAAACGAGCAAGCATGTAGGTTGTCTCTCTGAAAGTTTCCAGCGACATTTCTTCAAAAAACTTGACCGAGAAACCATTTTCTGTAATGAACGTTGCTAAGAATGGGATTAAGGTTTTGGCACTGGAGAGGAAGTTGGACGCTTGCCCCCACCATCGCCAGTTAAAAAAAATAAAAAAAAATAAAAAAATATAGGCACATTGTGTGTCGTCTTTTAGTGGACATATGCACGACGCGCATTTTGCCAACTACGACACATGTTGTCCGTCATCCACCCATCAAAGGCGACCACGTCAGACCATAACACGATAGATTTTGCACGTCTTATGTGTGAATTATCCACGTGGATCTGACATGTTATAGCTATAAAGACGATGCTAAAAACCGTCGTATTTGATGCTAATGACGACGGTTTTTGTTTGTCGTGTTTTTTTAAAACTTTTTACAATGATGCTTAAGACGACAATTTCAAACCATCGTCTAAAACTTTTCAAACAACGTTTTATGTACAGTGACAATATGCAACTTCTAATGTCAATTACACTGTTGCTGGTGTTCTCAGTCCTTACATTTGAATATGCAATGATGCATCATATATATATATAAATATATGTTTAAATATGAATTTCTATGTATTATAGTCTAGAAATTGAGACATTCCATAAAACTTCAAGTTAAAAAAATATATCCAAACTAAATTGCTGGCAAGTCTCATTTGTGAAGTACAACTTGGAAAAATGAAACACACTGTGAGAGAGTGACTAAGTGAAAGGAAAGTTGGAGATATTTTTTTCTTTTTGGTGAATAGTGAAAGAGTAAGGTTAAAAGAGTTTAAAATCACATATTGGAATTTTCTAAACTCACATGGAGGTGATACACGTTATTTTTCATTATTTTTTTTTGGTAAGTTAAATGATTATTTTTATATTTAAGATTAAAAAGTAAAATTGTATTTCCATGTGAATATATTTAGTGGAAAAAAAAAAGTCTTGATGATGATGATGATACGTTAAGTTGGCATGCAAACATATTGTAATTAATTTGAGTTTTGTTGGACAATCGTAGTGATACACTTTATTTTTCATTATTTTTTTTGGCAATCTAAATGAATATTTTCACATTTAAGATTAAAAAGTAAAATTGTATTTGCCTGTGAATATATTTAGTGGAAAAAAAAAGTCTTAATGATGATGACGTGGGAATCGAGCCCTCTTCTAGCATAGATGTTCGTGGTGAAGACATTGTGATGCCAAGGACCAGTGACGCGTTCTCGAGCTAAGAAAATCAAAGCAGAAATGCTTGGACTTGTAAAGAGAATAATTGATGAAGATCGATTTAAGTATCCACATGATCCAAACACTTTTATGAGATATAATGATGATTTAAGCATGATATCCAAGTAAAGAATAAATGTGGTAATGCCGCTCGGGTGTTGCAGAGACGAAACAACGTCATTATAAAAACAAGCATTTTATAATGGCAGTTTCATAATTTTTACTATTTTCGGATAATAATGGCAGTTTTGTAATTATTGCTATTTTCGGATTATATTTATTTAGGGTTAGTTTTAAGCCTTAGGATTACTTTCCTAATTATTTTATGATTTAGATTGATTCTTAATCTAACCCTAAAGGGGGATTACTAGTTTGTAAAAGACAACTTTAATTATTGATTATTTAGAATGTACTCTTATTTTCAACAAGACTTGTATGTTCTAAGTGATGATAGTTCTTCTTATACTTGTTGCATTAGGAATTGATCTTCTTATCAAAGGTATTTACTTTGTGGCAAATTTCAATTTCATTCTTTGTCTACTAATTAGTATTGCTAGATACACTTGATATCTAGAGGTGTTATAGGACGGGTTTTTACCTAGGGTTTGTTCCATATTATCTCGTGTGTTAGGATTACTGTTTTTTTAAGTTTGGAGTTTCGCATCAGATGATGATAATGATAATAATAATAATAATAATAATTTTTGGTAAATAATAATAATAATAATAATAATAATAATAATAATAATAATAATAATAATAATACTACGTTAAGTTGGCATGCAAACATATTGTAATTAATTTGAGTTTTGTTGGACAATCGTAGTGGTTTTATCATATTTATAAATAATGCCCAATCTGTAAGTGGCAAATTTTGCGTTGCCATTTTTTTCTCATAGGTAAATCATTTCTTTAAATTCCAAGCTACCCAACTTAAAATTCTGAAATTAAAAATTAGCAAAATCTCACCTCTGTATAAATCATACAATTATACAGAACATCACCAAGAGAGTTATACAAGAATAATAAAAAATATATACAAAGTGGAATAGAATATTAAAAGTCAATAATATGCCGATTCCATTGTCATTTACATTATTGCTGGAGCTGTCAGCCCTTACATTTGAATATGCATACATGGATCATATATATAAATATATGTATAGATGTATGCATATGTATTATATCTAGAAATTGAGACAATCCATAAAACTTCAAGTTAAAAAAAATTTACCATAACTAACTTGCTTGCTTAAAAGAAATGAACACTACGCCAAAATCGTGTATCAGCAACACTTAATGCACGACATAAATAAAAAATTATGTCGCCAATAACTAATTCTCAACACAAAACTACTGCGTTGTTTTTATTTTAATAAAACAGTGACACAATAACGTTGCCAAAATATTTTGTGAGTGGTGCGAAAAAGAATCAGCAACACGCATTCGACAAATGTCACCAAAAATCTATGTGCCAAATCTATTTCGCAACACTCATTCGAAAAGTGTTGCCAGAAATCTACGCGGCAAATACATTTCATGACATGCATTCTATGAGTGTTGCTAAATATCAACCCGCCAAATATATTTCGCGACACATATTCTGCATATCTCGCAAAAAAATTGTGTGCTAAAACTATTCGAGGTACAAAAACATTAACATGTCGCTAATTAATTAGGCGCGAAACTTAATTAATGGAACAACTTAATTTTTTCAGTTTAAATATATATGATATGTATATAATTTAATTTTTTTACATATAACTTATATATATTTAATATAATATACATATTTAGTATATATTTAAATATAGACTAATACTTATAATTTATATGATATATAAATATAANTTTTTTTTTGGTTAATTTATTTGATTTACATATACTAAATATTTAAATTATATATATATCAATTAATTATAAGTATATATCTTCATATATATAAATTAAATGTCGAATATATATACTAAATGATATAAGTATATATCTAAATATATATAAAGTAAATGAAGTATATATATAGATATAGAGTTACAATATATATGATATGTATATAATTTAAATTTTTTACATATAACTTATATATTTAATATAATTTACATATTTAGTATATATTTAAATATAGACTAATATCAACACCACTATGGTGCCAGATCAGGTTCCCTTAAGGAACCCGAATTCACATTAACGCCTAACACTCGCTAAGGCAAGTCTCGGTCAAATGGTAGAAGTTCAGTCAAAATCAAAATTAATTTTGACCCGGTCAAAATTGAAAATGGGGGAAAATCATCCCCAAAAACGGTTCCTCTCTGCACCTGATTATCTCACATTCGCGCATACCCCAATCTCCAAAAAAACCAGGTTATTCAAGCCTTCCTTCGAGCAGCTCCGCAACCACTGCCAGTTGGCCTTACGCCGCGCTTAGTCATGCTCGGTATTCCTGTTCAAATAAGACTCGACGGCGAAGGGAGAAGCAATCGGCGGCGACGAAGGCAACACCAAAGTTTCCTCTGCACCAGCGATGGCGTTTAGCTAACTCCTCAGTCGAAGGGCGGCGATAGAGAAGCACTTTGGCGGAGGTATTTCCAATCTATTAAAATTTAAGTTTTAGAGATTTTTTTCCAATTTCCCCCAATTTACTAGGTTAATCCGAAAATTTAAAGTTTAGGGATTTTTGCAGGTGGTTCTAAAATCCGATGCTATTATTATTAATAACAAACAGAAATGCACCAAAACCGATTATGTACTACATTTAATTGATTGATTTCAGATTTAAATTAAGAAAAGACTAATGTAGGCTATATATTTATAGAATCTGACCTGTAGGATGGCCAAGCTAGCAATCGTGATTCCAGATATAAGACTAATTGTGGCCATGTACATGGATCAGTTGGATTATTAATTGTGGTGGTCTCTATGATTATTGTGATACAATTTGATGATATAAAACTACATAAATGGATGATATAAAACGATGAGACTTGCAAATCTAGCAATTTGTTACTCATTGCTAGAATACATAAAACTAAAGAATTTTATTTTCAGTTTAAGTGGGTCTATTTGTGTTAACCAATTTGATGATAAAACTACATAAATGGATGATATAAAACGATGAGACTTGGCAAACCTTTCAGCTGGCCTAATTGGATCATGACTTGAGTGTGTTAGTTATTTTGGTAGTTAAAAGGATGCAAGACAATATTGTTATGATATGCATTTTGATCATATCTTAATGTATGCTTGTCCATACATTGCTTTTATTTAGTTATCCATTTTATGGAATAAACAGTGATTTGGATATTTTTTTTTTTTTGTCTATATGATTGCATATCTGTGGCAACCATGCTGAAGGTTTTTTTCATTCATTATATGAAGGTGAAGCATATAAAGGTTCATTACATTTGGTGTTCTTTATTTTGTAGAGGTTAGTCAGTTTTAAGATTTTGACAGTAAACTATCATTTGAATGAAACAGATTGACATCAAACTCTCAAAGGACTTACCCTTAAAAAAGGCACATGCTATTGGGGAGACCCTACAAATAAAGATTGAAAAACTACCAAAAGTTGAGCGGGCATTTGTTTCATCTTGACTTTGAATGCAAGCACAAACCAGAGCATTATGTTCTTCAAAGGCTTCCAAATAGTCATTATTTAAACTTGCAATATCATTGTTGCTTGCTAAAGAACTAGAATAGTTCTATCTCTATCACTCATGTATTGGGATTTATTTACAGACTTGCAAATATATATAATGTATACAAGAATATAAATTTACAAGTCAATCAAACAATTTTTTTGCCAAGAATGTGTATTTGAATACTATATTCTACTAGAATTTATATAATTTCAAATTGCACAACAGCATACATAACTTCGGTGGATAAAGAGCAACATCTTTATGTCTCCCTCTCATCCAGTTTATATAAATGTTGCAGCCAAAGTTTTCCTAAATTGCAGCATTTTATAAATAACAAAATAATAAAAATTCATATCCCTTGGAACTAAATGTGTTGTAGAGGAAGAATTGCTATCTGTACAGTGTACATGTTTTTAAAAATTTGACCATTCTTGCATATTATCACCTTTAGTCTTTTTTTGTCTCCTTTAATGGCCCAAATTTGTAGTTTCATATTATCACCAAGATAAAAGAAGCAAAGGAAAAACATTATGAAAGACAAAAGAAGTGGGTGCTAGTTATCATTGTGTATATCATCTTCCTTTAAGATGAAATGTAACAGAAAATAAAAAAAAATAATGAAAAAGACACAAATGAAATACTTTTATTTTTTGCATCAGTACATTAGTACAAGTTGAAAGTTTCCTTCTAATATTTGTGTTCCATTATACTTTATAATTATAAAACCTGTTAGCCATGTGAGGTCCACCACAATGGCTAACCAAGCTTTGAAATACAAAGGCAACCTACTATGTTACTTGTATAAGAAGTAAGCCACAAATTAAAAAGAAAACAAATCAATCCGTCGACTTGAAATAAACAAATTAATCAAGTGTAATACTAGTTCTCTCCATTGCCATTAGCTTTCCATTTACAACCTCTCCCTGCTGTGCAAATTCTGCTTCAGTTCTTTGCTTTTACCTTCTCTTTTCCATTTATTTTTAGGTAAAATACTTCCGTTGCTTTGTGCGAATCCTTATGCCTGGAAATTATCACATGTCTTCACTTTTTTGTCATAAAAATAAAAAAATTATATTCGACTTCTCCTGCAATTGCAACCCTCTGCAGCAGCTTGAAAGGCCTTCGACTTATGTCTAGGCAAGAAGCTAACTATTAAAAAGGAAAATGAAATATATCAAAATGCAGAATATAGCTTGGGCAATTCTATAATCCCATGAATAAATCGTTGGAACAATAATGCCATATTTATGAATGCCCAACTACCCCTAAACTCTGCTTAGTCAGGGAGAAGCAAAAGAAACCAGATGCTAACTATAATACCACACTCTAAGCTCTGCTCACACTCTACAATTATCCCATCAACCAATCAAAAGACTCAACTTTACAGTTTCAAAAGAAAATTAGCCTCAAATTTTAGCTGACCCACATTTGAAGTACTAAAAAAATCATCAATACAAATTGATAACAAACCGAAGCAAAGTATATACCAATGAACTATTTATAAAAAAATGGATGAGCAAAAAAGAAATAAGAGAGAATTGTTGGAACTGAAAAAGAAAAAAAAACAAAAAAATTAGAGCTGCAGTCAACATTAAAAATACCCAGTATCTTGTTAAAGTAATGGCGCCGATTGCTCTTGGCTTTGCAGCCGACTGGTGCAGAGGAGGTGACCGGAGTAATGCCGATTGGTGCAAAGGAAGCCCATGCCGGAGCATTCGCCACCGATTGCTCCTAGATTCGCAGTGGACTGTGCAAAGGACGAGTGGTGACTGCTTGCGTTTAAGCTTTTCCTCCCACAAAGCTTCGAAGCTACTGTTTAAGCGAGCTTTTCCTCCCACGAAAATGAAAGGCACGAGCCCTAAAATTTGGAGAAATTTTTTGCCCTAGCTTCTCCTCCCACGAAACGGTGCGTTTCTGGAAATTTTTTGAAATTGAAAGTCAAAATTGGCCAATTGACTGAGCCCATCTCCACGTTTCCTCCTTCCATTTTCGGACTCGCTAAGGAACCCGAATTCAGGTGCCTTAGCAGTCCCCTATATATGATATGTATATAATTTTATTTTTTTACATATAACTTATATATTTAATATAATTTACATATTTAGTATATATTTAAATATAGACTAATACTTATAATTTAAGTGATATATATAATTTAAATATTAAAATTATATAAAATTTATTAACCAAAAATATATATATATAGAGTATTGGCGACACTAATACCCTTTTCTTTTTTCGTTAATTTATTTGATTTATATATAAAGTAAATGAAGTATATATATAGATATAGAGTTATAATATACATTATATGTATATAATTTAACTTTTTTTTCATATAACTTATATATTTATATGAGTTAAAGACCTTTAGCGACGCTCTGCGTCGCCAAAAGATTTGAAACCATCGAAAATGATGAAATTAATGGTGGGATTAATTCCCACCAACCCAAATTTATTTCTTCCATCTCCCCCACCCACCCTCTTCACCCAGTTTACTAAGTGAAAATACACTTTAAACATTCAAAATACACTTTCAGAAACTCAAACCCAATTATCCATACACGCCGTTGGACTCGAGCAGGTTTCCTCGTACGTCGCTGTCGCCTCTGCTGCAAAACACGATCACTTCATTCTTTAGCGGCGCCGTCGCCGGACCTGGGCAGGTTTCTTCGTATGCCGCCGCCGCTTCTGCTGCACCCGAGCAACTATAGTTTCGTTAAGCAGGCCGCTGCCGCTACTGGACCCGAGCAGTATGTTTATAACTTGTTTCATTTATTTATTTATTTTGCATAAAATGAGTAGTAATCACATTTATGTATTGAATATTGTTAAAATACCTCACATTTTCTTAAAACAAAATATTAGAAACTTTAAGCTTTAGGAATTATCTTAAAAATAAATAAAAATATAGTGTTACAAAAAGAAATATATTGTTAAAATACCTCACAATAAGTTTATGCATATTGTTACATTTTCACATAGCAATTATATGGTATCGGGTTTAGTGTTTAAATAAATAAAAATATAGAATTATGCCGGTTAATAGAAAATAGCTTTATATTAAGAAATTTTGGTTTTCTATATTTTTGGCTTATGTATAAACTTTGTTAATTAATTGTAAACCATTTATGTTAATCTATAATTGGGGCCAAAAATAATGTATTGGGGCATTGTAAACATTTAACTATAAAATTCTAAATTTATAAATATGTATACATTTATTGTTGTCTCAATATGGCATGCATTTGATGTTGGATTATGTGGAAAAATTGGTTTTTCTATATTTATATAAATGTTCATGAAATTTGACTATGTCTAATATGGGGATCTTGATTGTGACCATTGAAAAATATAATCAATAGGTGAAGCATTAGGACATGCAATATATAGAAGAAGAAAAAAAAACAATAGGCAATGCATTAGGACAATATAAAAAATCGACACATTAGGACAATATAAAAAAAATAATAGCAATAGGTGACACATTAGGAAAATATAAAAAATAATAGCAATAGGCGACGCATTAGGACTAAACAAAGCTATATGTAATAGGCAACGCATTGAAATTATGACCTTTGAACAATGCATGCATATTTGTGTTGTTAGGATCCTTATAAATTTACACAAAGTTCAATTAAACTTAATTAAAGTTAGTAGTCATCATATAACTTATATATTTTGTGATTGTGTTGTGAGTCACATATTAATAAATCCACACAACAAGGATATTGTTCTTCCTCCCGACGAAACTTCATCCGCCGATGATGATGCATGTCCAAGTATTGTTCCAAATCATAAGCGAAAAGGTCGGAGACCTACAACGTTAACAGACTTTAGGAAAGAGGCCGAGGCAAAGCAGTTCCAACTCCAATACAATCAGTATGAAGCTCCCCTAAACAAGCAAGCTGTGAAGATTAACAACATGGAAGGCTCACTAACTCGTTCCACGATACCAAATTGCGCCAAAAGCTGGAACGATGTGTCTCTTGCATTGAAAGAAAACTTATGGGTAGCAATAAAGGTATTCCATAGAATATATAACCTAATCAAATTGCATTATTTTGTTATTTACTAAATACTGACATTGATGTTATTATAGAGTTAATCACACAAGAATGAGTCTCAAAAAGACCAAACTTTTAGAGATTGTGCTGGAAAGTGGAGGAGGTTTAAGCACTGGTTGTATGAGAAGTATGTGACCCCATACTCGACAAAACACGATCACTTCAAGTACCCACCTATGCACCAGTATGAATTCATCATGCAAGAACAGTGGGATTCATTTCTTAGGCAGAGGTTTGGTGAAGATTTCAAGGTAAAAACAGTTATATTGTTTTGCATACATGTTTTAATTATGCATCTGTGAAATACTGTATAGAATATAAATTAATCCTAAAATATATGATGTCAACATTTACAGACCTGAAGTGCGGATCAATCTAAAACACGGAAAGGGAACAAATATCCTCATCGACTTGGCAATAAAGGATATCATCGATTAGAGTTGGACTTGGTACATAGCAAATGTACATATATAAATTAAAATTAAGTTATTTAATCAAAAATTGGTCACATTTATGTATTAGATCTTATTTACAACAAGCTGAAAGAGGCACCACCGAACTGATCGAGAGCGAAGAGCTTTGGATACGTCTAGAACCAAGAAAGATGGACAGGTAGACAATCCAGAAGTTGAGTCAATTGTTGAAACCATTGTGAATTCTATACCAAAACTTAGTGGTCATATATTTAGTATTTTTTATGGTCATGCAATAATTTTTTCCAACTCAATGTTTTTTTGTAGCATGCTCTGAAGAATAATGTCACTCAAGGCACTGTTAATGCCTCTCCTCCAAATGATATACTTACACAAGCCTCGGATCCGAGGAGTATCCTGGTCGGCTTCAAGGAAAGGGAAAAGGGTTCACGGTCAAGAATTATTTCAAAACACCGTGGCTAAACACACAAAAAATAAGAACGAAGCTGATGTAGATGCAAGGATCCATACCCAAAATTCGAGGATCGAGAAATTGGAGAAGATTTTGAGTAGTCTGTTCAATGTTGTGAGGAAGAAAGGAGCAGTAGACAACGTTTCTGATCTTGCTGCTGCATGTGGGCTTGACCTACCATCGCATACAACTACACATGGATTAGGTCATACGGCATATTTTGGCAATGCTCAGGTCGACGATGTCACCGACTTGGACACTCAACTTGTTCCTCCTGCATCAGTAGTTCCCCCTGCTGATCCTACATCTGTACAGCATGAGGTACGTGTACCATTATTAAATACTTATTATATGTTCATAAACCTTATTATTATAAATGTTTGATGTTTCCTAACATATATTTGAAATTGAAGATATTATATGTGAACTTGCAGAAGTGAAACGAGATAACATTGTGGCAACCGGCACTTTGACAGCTGATAGTGCGATTTGTCATGGTGTAGAATTAGGAACAGAGAATTTTAGAGTCTATGTAGATGCAATTATTGATCTGGCTATTGTGTTACATGTATCCTCCTTTGGCATGGTAAATTTGAAAGAGGCATAAGAGTCATTCGTTGCGTGGCCTCAACATCTTGTTATCTTGCCATCTAATGAGGTATATAATATGATACATAAAATTGAAAAGTGTATGCATAGCTATTTAAATGTTTTTTGTTATATTAATCAATTTTATTTTATTTTGGTTGTAAGAATATGGGAAGAGGAAAACATCAAAGGGAAAACATGTGGTTGCAACCAGATCAAGTGGCTCACATAAGTCCCAAAGGCATACTCCAGTATAGCCCGAGTCGGCACATGCTGATGCTCAATTTGACGATGCCGGAACATTAGAACTTAGCCCAACACTAATAGAGTTGTTAAGGCGAATCAACAATTACGACACGTATCACGTGTGGTCGACCTCATTACCACTGACGATTACGGGCTATGAAGGATGGATATCCATATCAAACAAAGATATCCAAGATTTTTGTTACATGCAAGAGTTGCAGCAATCTTGCATTTTGTTCTATATAAGGTACATAATTCCAACTCTATTACATTAATTACTAATAGTTTTATTACTACAGTTTTGTTACATACAACTAATTATGAGAATAATAATTCACTGCTTAGGCATTTACATTCCCGGCTTATGGGCGAACAACTAGGGAAGTATTATTTTATACTCCCTGATGATATAGCCAATGTAGAAAGGAGAAATCCCGATGAGCGAAAAATCAAAATTTTGATGCGATGGAACGAAGGATCAAGAGGTCAACTATGGTTTTTTCCGTACTGGTCGAGGTAATATATGTTTTCTAATAATATTATTATTTGAGTTTTACTATCTATGAACACCTACATAATTTAAGTTTGTAATTAAAATTTTTGTAGCGACCATTGAATGTTAGGTGTTGTAGACCCTTACTTAGCGGTCACATGGTTTCATGATATGCTTCTGAAGAACAATCGTGCATGTATGACCGACTTCAAGGGTTTGTTGGATAGGTAAGTATGCATAATTAACTATATATATGGATGATAATTAATAAAATTTAATAATTAAATATTTATTAATGTATTATTTCTAGTGATATATATAATGTACGCATAATGTACATATAAGACGTACTTGGCTTGGAACCGTACATCCGGCGGACAAAAAAAGGTTAAGCATGAAAAGCTTAGATGGCCTAAAATAAAGGTCCATAAATAAGATTTGTATACATAAATAAATAAGATTTTTATACATAAATATTTATTCATATATATAGATTTGTATACTTAGCTATTTAATATAATGATTAATATGTTTTCTTGTATCACTTTTGTGTAGATGGTAAAACAACAGGGAAATATCAAATGCGGGTATTATATGATGATGATCATGCGGGACATAGTAGTAAATAATGTTACTCGAGAAAATTTAGAGAACATGGTAATAATTAAACCATTTTTACACTTAATAAAAATTGATAATTATTAGTTAATACTTATTTGAACTACTTGTTTGGTATGTATGTGCAATTTGAAGATAGTGTTTGGACCCAACAGTACGTCGATAGTTTTAGAGCAGAATGGACAACTGTTGTGCTCCCATTCATATCATAGTAAGATATCATATTTCCGCTTAATGTCGAATATAATTTACATATTTATGTAATTTTTTTGTTTGAATTATTTGTACATATTTGCTTGTATAAAACTCTTTTGTTATACGTATTAGTAATTGATTTTCATTTTTACTAAATTGTCATTTGCAATAAGTCATTCATCAATTATAAAAAGATAATATTAATTAAAAAAATCATGTAATTTGTCAATATAATTAAATTTCAATTATTCAGCGACATTATACATAGGGATTTGCTGCATTTTAAAAAAATGGCGTAAATAATTAGCTACAAATTTTATCGCCAAATAATAGTATTACCGACAAATAATTTTAATGAAAAATGAACGCTGCTTGTAACAAAAAATTAGGTAAATTTCATGACGAAAATGTGGGAAGAAAAGGCGACACTAGTGTCACCAATTTCAACAAATTGGCAACGCTAGTGTCACCAATTCTCCCCTTTTTGCCGTTTAAAATCAGCAAAAAATGAAGAAAATGCGACTCGTGCATCGCCAATTGTGTCCGTAAATCGCCAATTGTTTTCGTAAATGGCGACGCCCGCGTCACCAATTTTGTCCATAATTGGCTATGCACGCGTCGCCAATTGTTTCATTATCGGTGACACATTTTTGCTGTCGCGAATGTTTTTAATTTTCAGCAACAGCCCTATCGGCAACACAAGGATTTGCGTCGCCCTTTACAATTTGCGAGGCCTTTTTTGCATCGCCAATCCACAATTTTGGTGTAGTGAAAACAACATACTTAATACATGTTAAAAAAATAACAAACCACATAAACGTAATACTTAAATCCTTCTACAAATGAATAATAAAAATCTAAAACAATATTGTTTGAAATAACAATAATACATAAACATATTCAATTTCAATTTCAACCATACTTTCATTTTTTGCATAGACAATCCGATGCATATGACATCTTCAACCATAATGACCACAACCTCAAAGGCAAAGCACCTAAAAAAAAGAAGTTAAATTGTATATTATTATCCAAATTAATATAGAAAAATTAAAAAATGTATACCACTCAAATTTCAATACCTCTAATCATCAATAGAAAATGTGTTAGAGCATTATCCTAATTTAGCTTGTTCAACACTCGATGTAATGACATCTTCTTTGAGTTCTTCTAAATTAATGACATAATCTAAAACTGAATATATAATAAAATTAATAATATTCATGTTAAAAAAATACTAATAGATATATAAATGTACATGTAAATTACTTTCCTTTCCAAAAAGCCAATATCTTGTACATAATAAAGCTTATACTACATCTAGCTTTATTAGTAAATTAAGTTTTTTTATTAATAAATTACTAAATTGCCATTAAAGACTAATGGGTCTAACGGGTTTTCGCGGGTCAACCATTTAAGACCCATTAAGATAACGGATTCATAACGGGTTGATCCGTTATTAACCCAACCCATTTCAAACAAATCTGAACCCGTAAAAAACGTTCGTGTCATGTTAACAGATTGAATTGAAATTTGCCTGATCTAGTTATATCTCTAGAATCTTTACAAATCTGGATGGAAAAACGGGCTGATTGGCTTCACTATATCATTTAGTTTGATATGTGTAATGTTAGTAGTTTCTTAATGAAAACTTTGTTTTCTAGCTATTTTATTCCATTTTAGTGATAAATGGAATTAAATTTTATATTACTACTCAAGCAATAATATAAAGCAAAAACATTTATAAAAAAAAAAAGGGAGCAAAAGACAAGAACACACAAGAACTCCGACTATTCAATCTCATATATTTATATTTCACAACAACCGAACACACAAAATAGACTCAATCTTCTTCTTAAAAAAAATACCGAATAATAGAATTCTTGTCTCATTGAAACAACCTAGTTAATTAAAATCACTAGCAATAATTTAGAACATGAGTTAAGACCAGGTGATTGAATCTCCTTTTCAATTTCAATTATTAATAACAACAACAATAATAATAATAATAATCAAATGAGCTACCTAGGAAAAATTGAAGCAAGGAAAACCCAAGCAATTTTATTAAGAAATAGAAAAAAAAAAAGTTTACAAAGACATTAAAACAATCCATAAGGGAACAAAACAAACAAACCGAAAATCAACCCTATAACCGGCCTATATGAAGAAAGCTGAAATACTAAGCAAATCTAAAAACAAGACCAAACAAATCAGATTTGTGAGCAGCCACACAAAAATTTGGAAGCGAGTACCACCACTGCTGTTGAAAAAGATGAAGAGCATGCTTAGAAAGACAATCAACAACCTGATTACCGTCTCGATAAATTTGAGAAGCTTTGAAATAAATAGAGGCAACGAAATCAAAACAATTAGACCAACAAGCCCTATAAATAGTAGGAACCTTATGAGACTTAACACTGATTAGATCCACAACATATTTAGAATCACATTCCAACCATATCCAATCCCAAGCCAAGCTTTATCTTTGGCCAACTCCAAAGCATGAATAATATCAACCAATTCAGCCTCAAAAACATAAACAACACCAAAAGGTCACATCAAAACAACCTATAAAAAAACCCCTACTATTCTTGAAAACTCCGCCACCACCTGCAATCCTAGAAGACCCCAAAGCAGCTCCATCAGTATTAACCTTTAGCTAATAAGGTTCCGAAAGCTGCTGAGTGATTGAAATAATTCAAAGAGCCAGAGCACCCAACGACTTGACCCCAATTTTCCTCAAAATAAGCAAATCAACAACTGTATTAAACATGGTCCCATTATTAGAAACATTGGCCTCCTTAATGGCACAACTAATAAACCCCAAAGCTTAACTAATAGGAATCATAACCCTTGCATGCACATAACGATTTCTAGAAAACCAAATAGAAGAAAAAGCTCCAACTATTGCTGCCACCCATAACACATAAAGCTGAGAACTCAACTTAATACAAATAACCGAAGAAACCAACTCTTTTAAACCACCAGAAAGAACAAGTTGCTCTTCCCAAACAAACTCATAATGAAATCCCAAATTGCCAAAGCATAAGGACATGAAATGAATAAATGTTCAATTGTTTCACTGCTAACTTGACACATAGCACATCTAGAAACAATGTTACAACCACGACGCCTTAAAGCACAGTCCGTACGCAACTGGTTCAACATCACCCGCCAACAAAGAAAACTTCTAGAAGGAGAAATTCTAGGAGACCAAATAAAATTTTTCCAAGCCCGAACAGGATAAAGATAAAAAAAACCAATTATAAACCTGTTTGCAAGAAACCTCCCCAGAAGAAGAAGGGCACCAAACCAAAATGTCAGTCGAATAAGAACATATGCAAATCTGTGAAATTCTGGAAACCACTTCCGGATAATAACTCAAAAAATTTAGTAGAAGCCAAGTTCCATCCGAATTTCCACACAATCCTTAACCAATAAATTTGGATCCCAAACCTCATTGCTCAAATCAACAAAGTTTGAAATGACAAAACCTGACCAATTATCCTACCAAAACCAAACTTTCAAAGAAAGCCCTACAATTCACATATAGTCTTTAAAAAATTTATTCTGCATAGACCGAACAAAAGGCCAAATAGAGGAAGTTAAATAAAAATGATGATTAAATTTTCCTTGAAACCGTGACCTTAAGAAACTATGAACAAAAGAATAGTCTGAAAGCACCTTCCACGCCAGCTTACTCAATAAAGCATCACTAAAAAGATCAAGATTCTTTATACCTAAGCCGCCCACTTTCAAAGGTGAAGTACAAACTTTCTAAGCAACCGGAACAGCAGCAACAATATTAATAGTACCAGTCCATAAAAAAATTTTGAATAGCTTTATTCAACAAAGTTATCAACGAAGCCGACCATTTATAAATAAAAAATGAATGACCAAACAAGCAAACAAAGAAGTTATGACCGAATTGATAAGACACAACCAACTAGCATAAGATAAAATCTTACCTAACCAAGCATCAAATCGTTTCAGGATCCGATCCACTAAAGGCCTAAGATGTATAAGCTTCGATTTTCCCTTGAAAATCGGAAGTCCTAAATAAACAAAAGGCAAAGAACCATGCCTCATTCCCACTTGACAAATCAATGTAGACTGACGAGCAGGAGAAATAGAATTTACAAAATAAATAAAAGATTTATCCCAACTGACATGTTGATTAGATAAGTCACCATAGACAGTAAAGACCGAAAGCACCTTCTGAACATTTGATTTATTACCTCGGCAAAACAATAAAATATCATCCTCATACAAAAAATGCGTAGGAGCCAAAGCATGTCTAGTAGCAAGCATAGCACTAATCTCACCAATTCTAACCTTATGCAGAATAAGTCTATTGAGAAAATCCTCAGCAATACCAAATAAAATAGGAGACAGTGGATCCCCCTGCCGAACACTTTTAGAACACGAAAAATACCCTAAAGGAGAACCATTCAAAAGAATTGAGACCCATGCAGAGGATAAGATATTGACCACCCACTGACAAAACAAAGAAGAAAACACGAAAGCATGAAAAACATCCTTCAAAAAAGACCACTGAAGAGTGTTAAATGCCTTGCGAATATCTATTTTCATAGCCACATTCCCACCAATACATTTTTTGTCAAGTAAATTGGCACACTCAGAAGCCCCAACAATACATTCCTGAATAGATCTACCTTGAATGAAACCAAATTGTTGAGGTGAAACAATCCGATTAGCAATTCCTACTCAACGATTTGCCAGCACCTTAGTAATTATTTTAAACAAAAAATTACTTAGCATAATTAGTCGAAACTTCTCAATGGAAATCACATCATCTGACTTTGGCAATAAAATCATAAAATTAGAGTTCAAAACAGAAGTAATAAAACCGGTTTGAAAGAAGTACTTAATCGCTGCCACTACATCCAAAGCAATAATATCCCAACATGACTGAAAAAACAAGTTGGAAAACCCATCAGGACCTGGAGCACTAGAAGCGTCCAATTCAAAAACCACACATTTGATCTCTGCCTCTGAAGGAACCTCACAAAGCAAATGATTCTCATTCGTCGCAACATAGAAGGAATCACCTGTCAAATTATCTCAGAATCTAGACTATAACCCCTTGAATTCGAAAATAAATTTTGATATAAAGAAAGAATATGATTCTAAATAATCTGAAGATGAAAAGTTTATGAACCATCCACCAACAAAGAAGTTAAAGGCTTATTAACTTTTCAGGCTTGTAAAACCTTATGGAAAAAAACTATATTCCTATCACCTTCTTTCAACCACCGAATACGGCATTTATCTTTAAGCAACATTTCTTCCCTCTTTAACTCCAAATCCAAATTATAATGAGCCTCAACCTCTTGCTTAAAAATATCTTCTGAAAACCCATCACGAGCCATCGAAAATTGAATATCCTATAAATGAGCTTGAGCTTGCTAAACCTGAACATCCACCAGACCAAAAACATTTAAATTCCATTTATTCAAAGCCTCATTAACCTAACAAAGCTTAAACGTAACTTTTTGTAAAGGAGTACCAAAATCCTTCACACTCCAAGCCTGGCTAACAATTCCATGAAAATCTGCATGAGTACTCCACATAGACAAAAACCAAAAAGATTTAGGACCTAAACCATCATTATTCTCCATGCGAAGCAACAAAGGATTATGATCCGAATGATGCCGCAGGAAAGCTATACAATCAATCACATCCCAAAAATCCACACCATCCTTATTATAAAAAGATCTATCAAATTTACTTTCCATATAGCTATGTAACCCTCGCCTAGCCCAAGTGAAAAAAGTATGTATCCATAACTTGTCGAAAATCATTACAAGAGATCCGCAATGAAGCTTTACTAATTATTTCATGCACACCAATCACAGCATTAAAATCTCCTATAAAAAACCAATGCCTTGTAACCAAAGCATGAAATCCTTCCAAAGAATACCAAAGGATCCTCCGAGGAAGATAAAAAACACTACCATAAACAAAAGTAGAATAATGAGAAGACCAAGAAATTGTTACTTGTTTTTCCTTCTCCAAAATGATGGAAAATTCATGCAGCAACAAATCACGAACTAACACTGACATAGTTAGAACTAAAGACAAAGCCAAACCTTCCTTCATGTTTAAATTTAAAAGAACAAAACCAAAAGAATGCCATAAAGAAACCGAAGTAGAACACCAATCTATCAAAGGCTCTACAAGACAAATAAGATAAGGCTTATGCTGAACACAAAAAGATTTAAAGGTTCTTCGGGTATCTATATTCTCAAATCCCTACAATTCCAATAAAAACACTTCATTGAGATGAAGTGGAAAATGCCCTTGTGACTGGCTTTGAAACTCCAACTTCATGCATATCTTGAGAAATTCGTTGTCCAACATTCTTGGGCTAGTCGACCCATCTTCCATGTTTTGCCACCCTTTCCCAATTTATAAACGAAAGCTTCCACTGAAACCAAAGGCAAAACCTGAAACAAACCACTCGTTTCCAAATCAATATTTTCATCCCGAACTATAATTGACAACAATGGATCTAAACTTTCTAAAGGAGTCGCTTGGACAAAATCTAAAATATCTTCATGATTCTCAACCTCATCATCTACCCATTTTTTACTCTAAACAACCAATTCAATACCGGAAGTCTGATTTGCAGTAATGCTAGACGTAGAAGGAAGCACACCAACCGCATCCTAACACGGTGCCACAAAGGTATTACTAGTTACCACCCCAACCAGACCAACTATGTCAATAACCTCCTGCAAAACAGTAAACCCTCCTCCGACCAACAGAACTCCTTCATTCACAAATGATACTTTTTCTTCAACTATTTGTTTCTTTGCTACAAAGACAGTTTTATTCTTCTCCTTCTTCGCAAAAACACCACCATCCTTTGGCCATTCCTTTAACTCTTTGTTGTCCAACCTCCTACAATTGAAAATTACATGTCCCACACTTTTGCAAGAAGAACAAAAAGTTGGTAAATTCTCAAATTCCAAATAAATTGTAATTTCCCCTCCTGCCTTATTAAGCATGATAAACTCAGGTAAAGACTTAGATAAATCGACATCCAACAAGATAATGACCAAATTCACCGGTTAAAGTATTTTTATTAAATTTAAAAGGAACCCATACGCATCTAGCTAAATCTGCAAGAATATGCGGATGCCAATAAACCCAATTAAGGTAAAACCGAACCCAAACGTGAGAGTTTGTAAATTTTTGCATGTCCGAATTGAATTTAGGAGAACATTCATGTAGCCTGCAAAATACTCAGTTTAAAAACAACTGAACCAATTGCCCAAACATGTTTCTTGTCCACATTTGAAAACAAAAGCACATGAAAAAAACCTTTACCGAAGGAAATTAACTACCAATTTTGTAAACCCCAAATACCCAACAATTTGTACTTCAAATCAGCAAGCTTCCAAGGCTTCTCCTCCTTAGACAGAACCACACGGGCAATCGATGAATGTTGACAAAGAACCAAACGCCCTTCAAAAGCTTTCTCATTAAGTTGCACAGACATAGTATCACTATTGATCTCAACTTTGCTTGAATTGCCTACATGAGGAACTGAAATTGACATGCCACCAAGAGCCATAACATATGACTCTCCCGAAGGTGATATGTTCGAATGCAAAATCGGTGCCATTGAAGTAGTTGCACGAGAAGTCAGATGTGTCACTAAACCCAACTTCAAAGTATGAATGCCATCGAACATAGCGCTAGGAGACAAATAACAATTAAGATCACCACGTTGCATGTTCACCACCACCGACCACACATCCCACCATGCAATAAGAAATTTCACCCACTGTGAACTACCACACAACCCACCATGCAACAAGAGACCACCACCATGAACGAAAACCACTGTGACCAGAAAAACTATACCCACCTTGAACAAAGATTGTACCCACCGTGTACGACGACCACCATGGACGAGGACCCACCAGAAATGAACCACCATGAACAAGGAAACTGCACCACCATGAATGACGAACACCGTGAACAAAGAAGCTGAGAATGGCTACCACCGTGACCGACGGCAATGAAACCGAACTAGAACTCAAAACTCTGAAACGCATAAATGGAAACTGAAGATGACTACACCAAAAAACCAGAGAACTTACTGAACCCTGTAACCACCGTGAACAATGCTGGAATTGACCACCGTGAACGACGCTGGAAGGATTCATGCAACAAGCCCTAGCCGAATCGCCTCCACCGCTACTCCATAAACTTCGAACCCATGTTAATAAAAAATAATCAGGCTACACAATAATAATAAAAATAAAAATAATTTTTAAATTTCTTCTATTAATAAAAACTACGTTGTGAATTAATTGAGTTATTTTGAGTGTTGGGAGACTGTTTTTCTTTTTAACAAATGAATAGAAAGTGTATTGTCAGTTGTACTAACCCTAGGAATATAATGATGCATTTTTTTTGTGCTAGAAACTATAGTGAGGTGTTTAGCACCCATCCATGGAAATTCAACAATGAGTTGTTTCTGCCAATCTGCTTTTTGAGTGATAGAAATAACATATTTTTGACAATGCATGGTGGGAGCTACCGTTGAGTAGGAGGGTCGATGGACCAAGTCAAAGGGAAAATGGATGCCTTGTAGGACTCCTTGAGAACCTTGAACTTGCAACCTAGTTAGGAGAGGATCAATTCTAGCCATGAAAGGACTCTTTTCAGGAAGGAAGCTGATGGGAACAAAAAGTTTCAGGACATTCACAGTTGCCGAGATTATAACCAAGACCTGGATGGTGCATTCTAAAGTGAAAATTGAAAAGGTGGAGGAAAACGTGTTCTCTTTTACCTTTAGTTCCAAAGCCGATTGCAAGCCACCATTAAATTGTATGCAACAACATATACAGAGGGAGACCATAGTCTTTGGATGGTGCACATTTGATATTTAAGGAGTGGATAAGAAATGAGGCACTAAAAAAGATTACATTCTTTACTACAACCTTCACGATGCAAGTTCATGGGTTGCCACCCCTGTTTATCCACGAAGGAATGGCGGAGAAGATAGGAAACATGGTGGGACAGTCCATAGAGATTGATAAGAAAGAAAGTGTGCAATCTGCGATTTAGGGTGGATATCTCTATTGTGGATCCTATCACAGCAAAGTTTTTTTAGGATCAAGAAAGAGGAAATGAATGGTGGATTCAGTTCAAATTCAAAAAGCTCTTGGATTTCTATTACAAATGTGGGATGTTAAGCAATGTGACAGAGAGATGTGAGTTTGACAAGCCAACCATTATAACCAAGGTAAACAGGATCACGGTAAAGATCTACAATCTTTGTCATAGATAAGAGTGCAGTGGGGATATTCTTTTTGTTAATCAGTTGGAAGAAGGAAGAGTGATGGAGAGCTTAGTCAACAGTCATAAAATTTGAAATTTACAATGGAAGCCAATCTCCTATTTGCTTCATTGGTGAAAAGTCTGAGAAGTAGAAGGTGATTCAGACGCAGCATGGAGAGACCAGGGAAGAATTGTCGTTTAAAGGACTGGAGAATGCTTGTCAAACTAGTCCAAAGTTGAACACTCTGAAACTTACGATGGAAAGGCATTTCTCAAGAAACCTCTTAAAAGTACAAGGTTGTATGCTGCATCAAGCAAGATTACAGAATTTTGACCCACAGATTTTGGGGAAATGGGCTATTGAATTTTTTCAGAATATAGTGGTTTATAATGAAAATGAGCAAGCTAGCCCTAGTTGAATGGACCCATAACCGTTGGGCCTGGTGGGTTTGAGCCCCCCTCATGGTCCAAACCATAAAGCTCTAAATCTAAGTACACAAAGAAAGGCCCTGCTACATTTGGAAAGAGAGTGGCCTCTTCGTAGTAAAGGCTCTCCTAGAAACTCTCAAGTATACCTGCAGAAAATCATTGGCCCAGAGGAAGCATCCCCTACAATAGAAACTCTAAAGCTATGCACAAAGAATACCTAGGAAGAGATATGGAGTCCCCAATTCTCAAACTTGGGTAATACTTCGCCCTAGTTCAATGTTGGTCGGAACAATGGAAACAATAGTTCAAGATCGAGGAACCGGTCGTGGAAGAAGCAAGCTAGGCAGAAGAGATCGGGTGAGACAGTACGGCAAGAGTTCATGACTGCAAATATGGATCACCATCAAATCTATCTCAGGATTTTTTAAAGGCCAAAGAGGCGGACCTATTCATGTTCCTCAACCCTACAATCTCTGAAGATCATCTCATGGACCTGCTGGGGTTTGGGCAACGAGGATACAATACAAGTTCTTCAAGGTCTGGTAAAAAAGAATGACCCCAATTGTATCTTCTTGATGGATACAAAATGCATAAGAAATAAAATAGAAAAAAAAAATCGGTTATTTGGGTTTCCATAAATTTGACATTGTGGAGCCTATTGCTCTGGCAGAAGGTTTAGTTTTAATGTGGAAGAAAGATATGAAGTTAAGAGTGGTTTGGAGCACCCACGAAATCATCTATGGTAAAGTGACTAATTGTGCTGGCTTAGATCGTTGAAGGATTTTCGGGGTTTATGGAACCCTCTATATTTGTGAAAAAATAGCTTTTTGGGGAAATATGAAGGAAGCTATTTGGAATGAGATTGTGTCATGGTTGTTATTTGGAGACCTTAATGAAATAGTTTACGAGTCATAGAAAATAGAGGAAAAAAGCATATGGGGAAAAAATGTTCTTGCAAGAGCTCATCAACAATGTGGCTACGGTGAATTTGAGGTTTATTGGAAGCCAGTTTACTTAGGAGAATAGGCACCAGGGAAACACTTTCATTAAAGATAGGCCAGATAGGGTTATTAGGGATCACAGTTGGCTCTCGATTTTTTAGAAAGCTGAAATGATACATCTTAGGATGGAGGCATCAAAGCACTGTCTGATTATGATTAGAACCAAGAGAGAGGAAGATAAGGCGAATAGGCGTTTCAGGTTTATGGATGTTTGGTCTTCATATGGAAGAAGTTTTCAAATGGTCCAAAGAGCCTGGATGAGTGAAGTTTGAAATGGAATGGAGGCTCATAAGATTTTGAGAATACTCAATAATATAGCTAAAGCCTTTAAAGAGTGGAATTGAAACTGCTTTGGGTATGCTAACACTAGAAAACAAGAATTAGAAGAAGAGCTGCATAATTTTCACAGTAACAGGCTAGACTCAGACGAGAAACATTGGGTGTAAAAGGAATTGAGAACCTAGTGAATGAGACAAGAATTTATTCTAAAATAGAAATCCAAAAAAGATAGAGAGGGGGACAAAAACTCAAAGCTTTTCCACACAAGTATTCTAGTGAGGAGGCGACATAACATGATGTCTCCTTAAGGAAGGGCCTTTATGGATATAGTCCAAGTTTGAAATCGGGAACTATTTTGTAAAGGAGTTTCAGAATCTCCATACTTCGTGCAATCTGAAAATTCCCTTGGATATGGAAGGGCTAGTTCTTCCAAGCATTACGAAGGCAGAAAATGCTGAGTTCTTGAGAGTGCCCTCAAAGGAGAAAATTAAGAGTGTGGTTTGGTAGATTCATCTTCCAAAGGCACCGGGACCTGGTTGGTTCCCTAGAATGTTTTATCGGACATATTAGGACACAGTCAATGAGCAGCTCATCCACTTTGTGCAAGAAATGTTTCATACTAGAAGGCTGACTAGGGGCACAATAAAACATTCATAGTCCTAATCCCAAAGGTCAAAAACCCAATTGAGTTTAATCACTTCTGACCCATCAATCTTTGAAACTTCACTTACAAAGTTGTGTGAAAGATTTTGGTCAACCGAATTAGAGTGGTTCTTCCTCGGCTTATTTCACCTCACCAAAGAGGATTAGTGGAAGGTAGGTAAATTCTGGAGAACACGGTAGCCGCCCAAGATTTAGTGCATAAAATAAAGACTCATAAAGGAAAGATAAGGCTTATGTTGATCAAGATAGACATGAAAAAAGCCTACAATCAAATGAAATGGAGCTTCGTCTCCAGGGTGATGGATGCGTGGGGTTTTTCTAGTGACTTTATCAAACTTATTTTGAGTTGTGTGGAATATGTTGAGTTCGAATTGCTTCTTAATAGGAATCAGTTTAGTATGATAAGTCTAGGAAGAGGCTTGAGACAGGGGGACCTTTGTCTCCTTTTCTTTTTATCATGTGTTTTGAAATGTTTACTCGCCTGATGCGTAAAGGAGAAGATAGCAATAATCTGAATGTTATTAAGATCAACAAAGAGGCACCTGCTATCTCCCATATTTTGTACACAGACAATTTAATGGTGGCTTGCAAGGCAACTATGAGGAATATGGATTCGATGAGAAAGTGTCTGGACACTTATGAGGGCTAGTCTGACCACCAGATCAATTACGAGAAATCCAATGTTCTTTTCTCAAAGAGAATGGCAAGTAGGAGGAAAGCGGAGATTAAGAAGACATTAGGTGTTAAGGAAATCGAGGACAAGACAATCTATATGGGGAACACTCTGGTTTTGGCTAGAAACATAACTAGAGATTTTCGGAAATTGAAATAGGCAGTTAGGACCAACCTTGATGGGTAGCAAAATCAACTTCTCTAGAAATCTTGAAAAGCTACGCTAATCTAATCAGTTGTTCAAGCAATTCCCATGTACATAATGTCTGCTTTTAAATTACCAACTGCTATCTGCATTGATGTTGATTCTATGATCCGAAGATTCTGGTGGGACGCAAAATAGAGAAACATTTGATATTTGGCTTTGATATCGTGGAATTCTATTTGTCAGCCTAAATGCCACAGTGATATAGGGTTTAGATTAAGCAAGGATTTCAACTTGGCTAAACTTAGGTGGAAAATAGCTAATGGGGAGAATAGTCTCTGGATTTTTATGCTTCATGCCAAATATCTGAACATAAATCTTTCTTTGAATGTCAACCAAAACAAAAGGATTCTCAAGTGTGGAAAATCATCCTCAGTACTAAGAATATTTTGAAGGAATAGGCTTGTTTCATTATAAGTGTTGGGAGGGATATAAATATGTGGGTAGACACAAGGATTCCAAGTGGCCGGATGAGGTCCCTTTGCCCTAAGGAAGGAGTTGAAGATATTCTCACAGTTTAGAATCTAAAGGCGAGTGATGAGAATGAATGGAACCTTGCTATGCTTCAAAGGATATGCTCACCTGAGGATGTTAAGGAGATAACAAAAATCAGATGGTCTACTATCAGGTGCTCGGACAAATTATGTTGGCAGGGCAATAGCAATGGGAAATTTTTAGTTAGTAACTAGTTCACATTAATTTGCTAAAGTAGGATTACTCCAGGTAGCATTCCAATGTGGAAGAATCTTTGGGGGAAGAACATGCACGAGAGATTGAGGATATTCATGTGGAGATTGATGTCCAAAGCCTTTCTAACAAGGTCTTTACTCCGAAGTAGGTTATGAGGTTCTTGGCAAGGATGTGTTTTCTATGAAGGGGATGGGGAATTTGTGACACATCTCTTTCGAGACTGCCTATTCATAAAGGTTGTGGCTTTTGGGAGTGGATAGGATCTTAGGTGGGACTGCTTGCTTAATTTAGACTTTGATTCTATGTTAAGCTGGTGTTTGTCTCCACCTCTGAGTTTGTTAGCTAGCTGTGAGAATAAAGAGCTTCTGTCTTTAATGTACATCACCCTGTTTTACACCACATGATTCCTTAGGAACCAATAGATTTTTAAAGGGAATGTGACCCTGAATTTTTGCTTTGGAAAAGTTTGGAAAGAATGTTAGTGATATTTTTTTAAGCCTAGTGAACAGGTTAAGCCTCTGCTTAAGAGAAGAAATGTACAATCATGGAGGCCCCTAGACCAAAGGTGACTAAAAATCAATGTGGATGCAGCGGTTTGGAAGGATGATTCGACTTTTGCTTTGGTGGTTAGGGATGAGAATGGCCATCTCATTCTGCTTAAAATGATCACCCATCCCCATATGTCCCTTTTTTTGGTCGAGTTGGAAACCTTGAAGTGGGTTGTTGGGGAGGTTACCAGTAGCAGTTGGGCAAGAGTGATTTGGAATGTCATTGCGCAGCAGCTGGAAAAGGACGTCAATGGGAGATAATAACCTAACAAGTGGGAGAGCAAGCATACTATTCTGTTTTTGAAAACCCAGATTCATTTGGTTGCTCACTCTTAGGTGCTGGCATAGGCTGGAAAGGAATCCAATATGACAGCTGACTTGGCAGCCTAGCTGTCAATTTCCTCTGATTCTTGTTTCTCTTTTGATAGTGTTAAGGTGAGGAATTTTTCTCAGCCTCTATTGTACCAACTAATGCTGGATTCAGGCTCTCTGTAATTTATCGGTAAGCCTGGCTTTTGTGCTAATAGCAATGCTTATTCACAAAAAAAACAAAAAAACAAAAAAACAAAAAAAAACAAAAACAAAAACTACGAATATAGATAATATTCAATTTTCATATTTTTTGGTCTTTCGACATCATTTACCAATTACTTTGCAACTGCAAATGTAGGATAATTGTTAGAGAATTTTAACCTAAACTTTTAAAACTATTGTCATTTTAAAAATATATTTATATATTTTTTCATTAATTAAAAATTGCATGACAAACATTTATTCCTATATTCAAAATATAGGTATTTTCCATAAAATTTTATCATAATGCATACACCAAAATTTGATGGCCATCTTTATTATGAACTTTTCAGAAAACAATGTCAGAGAACAAAAAAATGTTTTAAAATACATGTTCTAGTGCATCTCCAGGTTAGGTATTGGGCCTGTAGCGCAGAATGGAAGCTAATATGTAACGGATCCAAGTGGCCCTGATATTCGAATGGAAGTTGGGTCCAGATTTTCATTTGCTAATGTACAAATTTATTTTATAATTTTTTAAAGAAAATTTCATCCTATTGCACTATTGGAGAAAAGCATTAATTGTAAAGAATATAAATTTATTTATCTGAAAACGTCTTAAATAATTTGTTTTAATCCACTAAGGTATACTTTAATTAAAAAAAATTCTTGTACCATTAGTTCATAGGCTTAAGTTAGATACCATTATTTATCATTTACATTATCAACTAGATTGTGGTGTTTTTTTTTTTTTAATTTAAAAAATTCCATTAGGTTAAGTTTAAAAGGGATGATCAACTTAGATTAAAAGTTAAAGCAAAAATCAAGGCGAGGGAAAACAAAGAGAGAATAAAAGTCTATAAACAACAATGCTGGTCTTTAGACACTTTACACAGAAAACATCTCCAGAAATGAATGAAACTTGATAATTTTGTCACTCAATCAATATCTTCATCGTCATCTTGATTTTTGGATTGATTGTGACTTTGAGCAGTATACATATCAGCAACCTAAAATTCAGATATATATATATATATATATATGCAAAAACAAATAAAATATAAATGGTTGAATATTTTTACAATCAAGTAAAAATAGAGAATTTACAACTTAATATATTGCCACATCTTCTTTCTTTATGTTTTAAATAATTAGTCAGAGAAAACAACAATTCCCTCAAAGTTTATCAAAATAAAAAGAAATTCCTCATATTTCACTTTGATCTCCCTTGAGTAGTACATTTTACAAAAAGTTTAATATCAGGATGCAAGATTCACAGTTTTAACGAATTTTTTTGTTATATTTATAGATTTTAAAAAGTAAAAGGTTCAGTCTTATAACGTCCTGAGAATAATGAGAATCACTGACAATATCGATGTGTATGATAATGCTTTCATACTGAATTATACAAACAAATAAAGAAAAACATGACATTAAGAGAAAATCTTTAAAAAAGCTTGGACATGAAAGGAACAGAAATAAGAAAATGACCAGTTAGCAAGATTCACCTGCTCAGACGATGATGCTTGCTCTGGACTCTTGTCTTCCCGAACACGAAGAAGGCGTGGGAATCGAAGGGAAATACCCTTATCACAAGTATAAAATGGATTCGATGAATTTTCACTCCACAAATTGATTAGAAATAGAATTTAAATAGGAAACAACATACGCTTCAAATATAGAGAGAGATCAATTAACACCTTATCGGGATCTACTATGCCAACTGCAGCACGATGAACAGGGCTAATAGTCAAGTCTGCAGCTTTCACCTCCCAAACCTGGAAGAGTGACACCGGGAAATGAAAAATGAGAAGCTCTACTTCAAGGAGTTGATAAAAGTATAATCCTTTCAAGAAATTTGAAAGCTTCAGCATTTTCTCAACCTTTCGGCAATTGTGTTGTAAAACTAATATTTATTCATGTGGGAAAATTTAAGAATGATGGGGAATGAATCAGTTTTAAAAAGAGAAACTGCTCTCTCCATTCAGGTACAGAAAAGTAATAATAGCTAATATGTGATTCCCCAATCAGTTAATATTTTAATTCAAGAAAAACAATTAGAAAACAAAATTATAGACAGCAGGGAGTTGAAGAAAAAATAATAATCACGGCTAGCAAACAAGAAGATGGTAATTGTTACCTCAGTGGGTTCAAACCACACATCTGGAGTAATTGTATCTGCATACCGATAGTACGCCTGCAAATTTTATGAGAATTTTGAATTAACAGTTAGAATAATGCACAGAATCAAATGCTCATACATATCTTCTGTATTGCAGAAATGGAAGAAAAGCAAACCTTCGGTTTGGGAATCACTTTAGAGCGGAGGCTAGTAGAACGTTCTTCAAGCATTGCTTCAGAAAATCCAGTGCCTATCCATCAGAAAAATGAAATCAGGCAGAACAATCATCCATATGAAAAGAGACTTAAAAACCATAAGAAGTTGCAGACAACCACGCGCATGTATCCCAGTCACCTATTTTACAAATGCTTTGAAACTCTTCATTACTGCTGTCATAACAAGCAAGAAGAAAAGCACCATAGACACCTAAAAGATTAAACTCAAGTAAGGCCACTGCTAGATGAGAAAAAAATAAAAAAATAAAAACATAAATAGAATGGTTCAGGCAACATATACATATATATATATATATAGAGAGAGAGAGAGAGAGGAACAGCAGATGTAAAGAGTGGAAACCAAAGGAGTTCAACTATAGTATCCATACAAAAACCAAGGCTCTTTAATAATTAAATGCGAGATTAACAAAGAATTGCGCAAATTATCACTTTAGTTAAATGAAAAAATTTCATGAGCAAGTTATCACTTTAGTTAAATGAATATGTTAAAGTTACCTGTACGTTTTCCCCGGCCATGAAAAGCCGCAATAGGTACCAAATCCAGTGAATCCCCTATACTGCATGGTTCCACAAATAAATAAATAGAAATTATAAAGCTGAATCAGGACATGGAAGAAAAGAAAAAGAATTTTATGACCAACCTATCCATATAGTCTTTCTTCAATTTCAGCCAATTCAGTGACCGCTTGGAAGGCTCATATGTAGCATCTTTATTCATAGTCTTGATAATCAAACCCTCACAACTGTAAATTAGGATAAATTAAACATTATAAATAGTGCAACAAATCAATGATAAAGTTTTTGGAAAAAATAATAATAATTATATACTATGACGCAACTAGCAGTGAAAAATAAATTATAAATACTCTAGGATAATGCAATTTAGAGAAACTAATGCAAGCAATGTAAATTGGTCTGTGGTTATCTTCATTGGTGAAAAGCACATATAATTAGCATTACTGATGTGATCCACAGTCCAAACGCAGCATTACCATATTTACATAATTAAAATTGTTTCATCCAATACATCATGTTTGGAATAACTTTCTTTTGTTAAGGACCAGGCCTGATCACCTGGACTTGGGGGTTAACACCAAAGGCCATTGCCATCCGGTTGTCGCTAACGGAACTAGAATAACAAATTTACACCAAAAGGTAAAAAGTGAATACCTTCCATCAACAGAAGCATCAAGAAACTTCTGTATTTCGTCAATATCATTTGATGTTATTGCTGTAGCAAACTGAACGTATCCAGCTTCTTCCTCAAAAGACTCATAAAGGCACTGCACAAGGCAAAGATCCACCAGTAGAATGCATTAAATTTCACTAATTTTAGATTGCTATGAAACAACCAGCAGAACTAATACAATTAGAATGTAGTAAGCAAATTAAATATTCAAAACATACAATCACCAGTCAGAAAATTAAATAAGATAAATCAACAATTATTACTGCCAAAGAACATAGCATCAAAATTCTTAAACATAATTAAGTAAAGACAAAATAGGCTTACCTCTCTACGAACTTTGAGTTCTTCCTGAATTAGTGGTCGACCATTATGATACAACATATCAAACGCGTATACGCAAACATCAACCTTGATCTCACTCATGACGACATTTTTCCGAGCTCGAGTACTGAGTACCTGCTAAGAAGTCCTTGTAAAATATACATTCTATGATTCTATCTCAATCTAATAATGTTAATCAACTACCATTGAAGGAATGCATTAGTAAAATTATCTTCTAAATCAAAGGAACCAATGCAATGATGCTTTCAGCACAATCCAAAAGCAGAACATTAGGATAAGGCACAAACTGCATATACCTGAAATTAGGGCCAGCAATCTTTTTCATAAAGGCAATTTCATCCATATGTTATAACCTTCAATAGATTTGGAGGCACTTGACAATAGTTGACAAAACAAATATGCAACATAGTGCAAGATCAATGTTTGTCCCTAAAAGAGTATGATGAAACACTGTAGATGTATCTAATCCTACTATGTAAAAGATATAAAGTTCTAGGCAGTTTTCAACCTGCTGGCAACGTAAGACATTCCACTTATAAAGACATATAAAGTAGATGTAAAAAATTAACCTGAAAGGGAAGAATTTTCTGTTTCTCACGATTATAAGCAACCAGTTCACAATCCAAAACAAATGATGTTACAGATGACTTCTTTAACCTGCAAGCTGACAGAAAATGTTAAAAAACAATGCCGAGACAATCATTTAAAAAACTTCTAGTGTTCATATAACATGAATGCCGCAAAGTATAGAGCCCTTGGGAATAAAAGAGGAAACATAAAAAAAAAAAGAACACTGCATTAATCAGCAATGTACGAGAGCATGAGTCTTATTGTATACACAAACAAACTCACTCATGCACCACATAATTAAGTAATACATTCACTCGAATTGCATTTTGGAATTAAGTGCCGATGTGTATTAATAGAAAATTTAAATTAATTATTTAATTTATTATCATTTTAATATTTTACTTCAAACAGTACATTAATCTTTTATGCAACCTAGTTATATTAATGATGATAAATAGCACAACAAAAAACCCTAAAGCATAATGAAATTAAAGTAACAAAAACCTGATTCGACAACAGCTTTTCATTGGGCAGAAATGGATAAACAAGGTAAGGTTCATACAATTTTGTTTTGAACAAATGATGTATATTCTGGATCTATTGTAAATAACAAATTCCTCAGGAAGTCTCGCACATATAATAAAATATAGATTATATAAATAATTATGAAAAAAGTCTTACCTTGAAACTGCAGCAACAACATCAGGAAACTTCCCAGTATTTCGTTCTGCATTTCTACTATATATCTCAACCGAACCATTCTCCAAGTAATGTATCTATAAGGAACAAGCAAGTTATGGCTCATAATATATCACAAGCATTACAAATTTACCAATTGTAGTAAACTAGATAATATCACCTGAGCACGTTCTCCATCATATTTGTATTCACAGGTATATTCTGTGTCCTGAAATTTTTGTACAATTTCAGATACCCCCTTAGTTGGCTTTGCTAGCATAGGTCCAACAGGGATACCTGGAGTAAAGCTACAAGTCTTCTGAAGATCCCACACACCAACACTTAGAAGAGCAGGAATAACTTTATCATAAACTGGAAGCACAGAGTACACTTGTTTAACAATCTTTACAGCCTGATGTAGAACACAGTTACATAAAGCTTGTTAGGAGAATTCAAATGAAGAATAAAACATGCATGAAGCTACTCGGGAGTACGGCTGAAACTAGTATTGTGTGAATATGAAGGGATATCCCATTTAAATTGGACTAGATTTTACTCATGGAATCCAAGATCAATGTACCTTCACCTTCTAGACACAATGTAATTATGGTTCACCTAGACCTTGATCTACAGGAAAAAGTATGTTGCAAATTCACAGGCCCAATCTTTAAAAATGTAGGCTACCTAGAAAATAGAAGTGCTCTATTTACATGTTTCTGGACTACTTTTAATTTTTAATCGCTCTATAGTTTTAAAGCATAAAAATTTAAGAGTAAAAGGTCACTTTTAAAGAAAAAACTGATGTTACTTACAGCTATAATTAACTGATAGAATTAATTCTGACGTCCTTTTAACTGTGAAGAATGACAAGGCAAATTAAAACTGCTAGCCATGCCTACCAGGTGATTTTTTTCTCCATAAGGAATAAGTGTTCTAAAAGAACATCTATATTCAAATACAAGAGATGAGTTTCAATACAATTACAGCAGCTGTTAAAGGACATAATCCCACCTCTTCTAAAGGAGACTGAATATTTGGAGTGGGAGTGGAATGCTTTTCAGTATATACTGCAGCTTGTCCCAAAGCAGCTAACAGAGTCTGCTCTGCCAATCCAATTCGCAACTTTGCCTGCAAATAATAGTATAAAAATCTAATTAAACTCCAAAAGAGCCAACAATGCAATCTAGAATGTGATCAAACTGCAACCTGAAGCAAACGGATCAAATATTGGGGTTCACAATCAGTGGCTGCAACAAGAAGTGCCTTGATATGGTTCTTTTTCTTCTCTTGACTATCCTTCCCAGATTCCTATTTAGATCAAAAGCAAGGAAAAGTTAATTGCAAGTAAAACAATATCCTGTCATTGCCAAACTGTAAATCACTATACAGATAAATATGAATGACTTATTCAATTATTTTACTCTAACACGATCAATTTAAGAATAACTACAAAATCAATGATTCAGAGTCAAAAGAGGGAATTTGACCCAACACCATTGATGAAACAATCCAATAACTTCAATTACAACAAGTTCTCATAATCATATGATTTCTAGTAAAATTGAAAAACAAAACATTACATCTGCATATTAAACCAAAAAAATTCTTATTTGAACTTAAAATGAAAGAGATTATCACCTTGGCGATGACACGAAATGTATTAAAAACCTTGGTAACAGTTAATGGATCAGGCTTGCGCATCATAGATTGGGATGAACGACTTGCCTTTGCAACAAGACCCAAATCTCCCAGGTCCTACAGATTCAAACCCAGTTTCTTATCAAAAAGGGGATGGGCAGAAAAAATATAGATTGGGATTGCCCCATGCATTCTAATCTGAAGTAAAAGACATACAATTTGTCTATTCGTCTAAGTTCATGTTTGGCATAGCTTCTGAAAAGCCAAAAACAGCTTTTAGAGGTCAAAAGCTGCTTCTGAAAGTGCTTCAGGCTTTTTCTCTATCAAAGCCAATGAATACTAGCATCTCCAAAAAGCACTTTTAAAAAAGCGAAAGAGAAGCAGAATCAAATGCAAAAGCTGGCTTAAGTCTCATATCTTCTTTTATTTTCAGATAGTAGTACAAATACTTCAACACTTACATAGCCAAAATATACGATGTACAAACCAAAATGCACATAAAAACTTTACCTTATATTGCTTTTTAACCTTCGCTTCAGTCCTCCCACAAGCTTCAGCAAGGGCCTTAATAATTGAAGCATCCCCAATTCCAAGCTCTAATCCTTCGTGTGCTGGGGCAATCCGGTTCGCAGAAAGATAAACCACTGCCACTAAATCGTCAGGGGTGGTGTACATCACAGTCCTCAACATGTTACACACTATATCCGTGATCACAATCCGTCCCGTTTCGTTGGCAATCAAATCGAAAACCAAAGAAAGGAACAAAAATGGCACCCTCTCGCCCTGGTTCCAACACGCAACCAATTTCGGGTCGAAATCCCCAGCCTTCTTCTTCAATTCACCGATTTTACTCTTCAATTCGGAAACCGTCTCCTTAACTGCTTTCTTCGCTGCCGGAGCCACCGCCGCCTCCTGAGTCCCAACGGAATTTGCAATCCCGACGCCATGACCATTCTCTTGAGCTCCATTCCCTCCGCTTGCCTCTGGCGTCTGGTTCGCATCAGTCACGAAGACCAACCGGGTCGTCTTCGTCTTCTCCGAAGGCGACGAATCGTGTTTTGGAAAGGGTTTAAAGTCGGCGGCGGCTTTCCTTTTTTTGGGGGAAGAAGACTGTGCTTTCTTCTTGGCAGCTTCAGAGGAGTTCGTGTTCGTCTTCGAATCGGGTTCTGGCGGGGGATAGGAGTCAACAGCTTTCCGTTTCTTAGGGGAAGAGGGCTGAGTTTTCTTCTGGGCAGCAGCGGCGGCGGCTCGAGCGCCGGACATGAGAGCGTCGAAAGCAGAAGGGCGAGAAGACATGGAAGAGGTAGAGGTAGGGCTAGGGTTTGTGGAGAGGGTGAAGGGTGTGAGACCGAGAGAGAAAGGCTTGGAGGGGAAGAGAGAGAAAGAAGAGGAGGACTTGAAATGGGGGAGAGAGATAGGGACGTGGCGTAGGCAATAGCATGAACGAAGTGAGAGCATCAAAGCTGTGGAATACAGAGAGAAAGAGAGCCACACCAGCACCGAAAGAGAGTGCTAGATTCTTTGGGACGAGAGTGCTGGGGAAGTCGAATAAATGGCGGGAAGGTGTGCGTATGTTATGTTATTTCTGTTTCAAAACTTTATCACCTGGACCAAGAATCAATGAGCTATAAGCTTTATCCATTAAATATGTCCTCTCTTCTGGCTTTAAGGCATCTGGCAGCTTGTCTTTTCCATCAAGAGCAGCTGCTAGCCCGATTGCATTCATCTTCATTTTTCATAATCCAAAATCATTAGACTGTGAATTTTTCTACTTTAAATTTTGTAGTCATGGTTTGGTTCAAAACTTGTATTTTCGAATTACTAATTCACTGAAAAGTGAAGAAACCAGATTTCAACTTAGACAAAAAGGATATTAATACTCGCAGTACATGAACTATACTGGTTGTTACAAACTGATATTTAAATTTTTCTTTTTGCATGTTAGTATCTAAATTTGTAAAAGTGTTTGCACTATTAATACCTATGTCTATTTCTATCCAAAATTAACTATTAAATACACATGCATTGCAAGTGATGAACAGTAACCAGGATAAATTTGGTTTTTTCATTTGCATTTCTCCCATTTCTACCTTTATTTTCTGTTTAAATTCAAATTGGCACCATAAAAAAGAAGATTTTATATTAAATAAAAAAAAATTCGTTGAAACTCAATAAAAAGAATTCAAACAATGATAAGAAAAACAAAAACAACAAACAGAGTAGTCCAAAAAAAAATTAAAGAGAAAAAAAAACAATTTGATTATTTTTTTTTATTTTTTAGGATGAAATTTGTGCTTTTTCATGTTATAATTTGTTGTGTGATTCAAAATGTTATAATATTATATGATTAAATTGAAAAAAAAAATTAAAATTTTCATGAAAAACTTCAAAACCCATGCGATTGAAGTTTGAGTTGGGTATGAAACTTCAGTTGGTATTATACCAAATTGACCATTAGGTTTTGTCGGAAATGAAAAGACGAAGCCAACGAGACAAATTTTGCTAAAAACAGTTGTTAGAATCATAAAATTCAGATGAGCAAAACAACCAGGGCGCATGATCCGATTCAGTGAAACGGGTCGACTCACAACCCGTCTCAAAGTTGGGGACGACCCAAAACGGCCCCATTTTGCGAGATCAAAACGATGTCATTTTGCTTCTTTATTAGTTTGATATTATAATTAAAGAAGCAAAACGGTGTCGTTTTGGGTCATCCTCAACCTAAAGACGGGTTGTGGGTCGACCCGTTCAACTCGATTGTTTTGCTCGTCGGAATCTTATGATTCCGACCATTGTTTTTTGCAAAATTTATCCCATTGGCTTCATCTCTTCATTTCTGACGAAGCCCAATGGTCAATTTGGTGTATTACCCACTGAAATTTCATACCCAACTCAAATTACATAATGCACATCTTTGAAATTTTTTGTGTGCCATTTCTATATATTTTGCTCATTTAATCATGTAATTTTCTACCATTTTCAATTACAAACAAATTATAACGTATAATAAAATAAATTTAGTCTAAAATGCAAAGATTAATCTAAATACAAATTACACAAAAAAAATGAGTTTTTTTTTTTTTCTAGTTTTTTAGGAGAGCAAAAGAGGGAGTTTAAAAATCTGGTGTTTTGGGAGGGTAAAAAAAATGTATTTGCCCCTGCATGTGAGCAACTCATGAGGTTAACGGAGTGTTAGGACAGAAAATGACGTATGTATTAATGGTGCACCACTTTTACGAGTTTAGGTACTAACATGCAAAAAAAAAATATTAGTTTGTAACACTCGATATAGTTCAGGTACTACCAATGTTAATATTCTAATAATAAAATAGTTGGAATCTAAGACCTGAAATTAACTGAGACAAACCATCAAATAGCTACTGCTCAATTACTACAATCAAAGCTCTGATACCAATTGTGGAAATATTAAAACTAGTAGCAAAAATATGCATCAAAGCATCTCAATGTACAAACACAATCCACCAACAAATATCTAAGTTATTAACAACAATCAATCAACAACTCAACAACAATCAGTGAGCTCAAAATCCATCAGATCTAATTTCACAAGCATAAATGAATTAAAAAATAGGTCAATTAATTTAACGTGGTTTAGCTGTGAAAGCACAGCCTACGTCCGCGGCAAGGCAATGAGAAATCATCTTAATTTAACAATGAAATAAAGTGTGTACATACAAATCACATAGAGCTCATTCACAAAAAATAACCCATCCTCTGTTCTCTTTCTTATGTACACCAGAAGGTAATCTTAAATTGAGTTTTCTTCAACCATGAACTCTCTCCGACTTATGTATTTTTCTTCTTTCACACTCTATCATTTCACTCTTACCAGTAAAATAAGAATCTCATTCCATTGTAGAAAATTCTAAAAAACCATCATAGATATTTTCAGTACAACCGGTACAAATTAGCAAATGATTTTAATGAGCTAATCATTTGCTAACACCCCTGCCATACGATACCAGAAGATAATCAGCATCCACCAGCTGACACTTCAGCTTATATAACTTTTAGAATTTTTCTTTACTTTACAATTATAACTTTGACCATTCTTAACGTGTCTAAAAAGAATTTTATTGTCAACAAATAATAAATTAAGTGCCATATCACTACAGGGAGGATATGACATGAATAAAATAGAGAAGCTTTTGGGAGTAGCAATGAAATGGATGGAGGTAGGGGTGGACACGGTCTGTTTTGGTTCGATTTTTTATAAAAATTTAGACCAAACCGTAGTTTGCGGTTTAGCTTAATGACAAACAAAACCAAACCGTTCAAAAAGAGTTTGGTGCGGTTTGGTTTAGCGGTTTGGACTATGACATTTAATTTTATAGTCTAAAATGAAAATTGTAAAAATACCAAACATAAGAAGAAAAAATTGAAACAATATTGTTCTTTGCAGGGGAAGAATGGTAAGTTGATTAACTGTACAAAAAAATACTTTTAACCCAAAAATAAAATTATTTAAAGTAAAAGATTCCATAATTGTAATTAAAATATCACAGAGCTTTCAAATGTTTGAAGGTAACAAAATCTCTTTATCCTCTTTGCATTCTTTGTAAGAGTACCAAAAAAATAGAGAAATAAACTGCAAAACTTCAAAATTATGACACTACATCTTTATAGGGAGTGGTTAATAAACCCAGAAGATCTTTCTATAAAATTATTATAAAAATATTATATATTAAAGTGCGGTTTGGATTGGTTTGGTCTAAAAACCATCCAAACCGCAAACTAAACTGTTAGTAACGGTTTGGTTATATACTAAACCAATCCAAACTGTTTTGTTGCATAAACTGAACCATACCGAACCAAAAAGAACAATTTAGTTCGGTTTTACGATTTGGTTCGGTTTTTGCCCACTCCATGGAGGAAAAGAAATGTGCTAAGCCCACCATGAGTCAAGTTGTTGGGATGCTTCAAACTTATTAGTGTTGTGGATGCCTTCTGGGCCTGTAAAAGAAAACCCAATAAGCATATAGCAACATGGCCAAGCCTGATGGAGAATAGAGCCAACAAAAAAATCATCTATTAGGCCATAAATTGGGCTTGGATTAGGTAAGCTCAGGTCCAAAATGTTGACCCCTCCTTGGCAAAGGCTCCCTCGTTTATGCTACAAAAGCAAGTTGCCATGTGTCAAAAGATGAAGAAGCTAAGACATAGCCTTAAAATCACACCCTTGGTCTCTAATATATATATCCAAAATTGAAGCAAAGATGAGAATCTTTTTGCCTACCTAGGGATTGATGCCTCCCTGAATTGTCTCTCCCAATTCATCAGCTTCTAAAATTTTTAGTTTTGATTCTCACTTTCTCTCATAACTCATTTATTATTTTCACTTGTTTCTTCTCCATTTTTCACCCGAGCACACACAAATTTTCTCATCCACCATTTTTTTCTTATTCATTTTCTTCTTTATCACATTAAAATTTGAGAGAGAGTGTAGAGATTTGGGAATCACCATTAACTTTGGCATAAGAATGAAATCGCTAGCAATTCCGTCGATGACTCTCTAACCGGATTTTTTCCATTTTGCAACTATGGAATATCACAACTCGAGGAAAAGGAAGAACTGAAAATCCACCACAACATATAGCATGCAACAGCTTCATCAAGCATGCATTTCTATTTTTCGGAATTGACACCAGTGAAACCCTTTTAAATGAATTTTGTTGGAGACCCCCTTAGGTGATTGACATGTGGCAACTCCAATTTGAAAAAGGAAAAAACAACCGGTTATAACCAGTTGCAAAAGGGAAAAAATGGGGTGGAATAGGTGAATGGGCAGGAAATATAATGCTTGATTAGTAAGCTGCTACGTGTCCAATAAAAATTACATTTTATAGAAAAATATTACTATATATGGAACAAAGTTACATATTTTAGATAAAAGTTATGTATTTTAGACAAAATTATCGAATATAAACTAATATTACTTGATATGGAAGTAAGTTACATAATTTGGACAAATATTATACCATATGACAAAATTACGAAATATGGACAAATATTACATAATATGGAACAAAATTACGTATTTTAGACAAAAATTACACCGTATGATAAAATTACCAAATATGGACCAATATTACTTTATAAGGAACAAAGTTACATAATTTAGACAAATATTATACTGTAAGACAAAATTACAGAATATGGACCAATATTACATGATATGGAACAAAATTATGTATTTTAGACAAAAGTTACACCGTATGACAAAATTACCAAATATGGACTAATATTATTTGATATGGAACAAAGTTTTACACTGTATGGCAAAATTATCGAATATGGATCTATATTACTTGATATGGAACAAAGTTACATAATTTGGACAAATATTACACTGTATAACAAAATTATTGAATATGGAACAAAATTACTTAGTATGGAACAAAGTTCTGCATATTTGACAAAAATTACACTGTATGAAACAATTACCGATTATGGATCAATATTGCTTAATATAGAACAAAGTTACATATTTTGGATAAATATTACACCGTATAGACAAATTACAGAATATTGACCAATATTACATTATATGGAATAAAATTACGTATTTTGGATAAAAGTTACACCGTATGACAAAATTATTGAATATAGACAAATATTACAAAAAAAGACAATCTTACTAAATATTTAATGGGTTATCGAATTTGTTAATATATGTTTCTTATTTGCCATATAGTTTAAATTTTGTAAAGTGCTTAAATTCTATAAGTAACATACTATATGAATCAACTTATATGAGATCTCAATAAAATATGATATTTTAAAGTGTTAATCTATTTACAACACAAGTAAATAACATAGAAACACATAATTAGTTTATGCTAATTAATTATAATTAAAAAATATATTATTTTTCTACTATATATACTAAAAATATGAATAGGTAATTATAAATGTATTAAATTATATAATTTTATATTTATTTAAAAAATATGGCCAATAATAGGAATTAAATATTAAATTAGTTGATCAGTAAAAAATTAAGATTAAATAGCATTGATAAAATTTTAAAAATATATTGGTTAAATTATATAATTTTGAACTTAATAGGAACACATTTTTTAATTGTACTTCATTATAACTTTAAATTGTAAATCAATAATATTAAATATTGATCACATTAATCTACCAAATGATGTGACAGATGATGTACCAAATTGTGTTAATATTTAATTGGTTTATTATTTTGATTCACTTATCCATTTAAGAGTCACTTATTTATATTTCAGTCATATGAATGTGCTATATTTTAACATATGTTATTTGGTAATAAATTTTGCTTATATTTTAGTATGTGTAGTATTACACATTTTAAATTGTCAAAATTTGAAATCAATATATTGACGTTTTATATATTATAAAAGTATAAATATTATATAGTCTTGCTCTTAAGTATCTTCATTTTCTCTCTATTGTTTGTTTAATTTTGTCCAAGTTTCCAAGTATGGCTTTTGCTTTCTTGGCCTTCATGCCATTTCATTTTCTTTTGTTACGCTTTTTTTTTACTGCTGCTAATATGTATCAGTTAGCAATGTTAAACTGATAAAATTTATAGTAACGATAAATATATACAAACAAAATCAATCACTTTTGAAGAAATCATATTCATAATACTTATATGCAATGTAAAATTTATTTTGATCTTTTTTTTTTATCAAATATTGATGTTTTTTGAGATATCGTTTTGTTATAATCAAGGTACAAACCAAATTTACAACAAAGATGGCAATGCGGTAGACCTGACAAAATGTTACACGACACGATAGTTTGCGGGTTTGGATCTGCGATATCGGGTCGGGTTGATATCAGTGTCACACGATAAGACACGATAAAAAAACGGGTTGAAACACGTTAACACGATGGGTCACGATAAGACACGATAAGAAAAATATTAATTTAATTATTTCATTATTGTTAACTTTTTACATTACTTTTTTTTTTTAGTTTTAGAAAACTATAAAATTCATATTTTATTTCATTGGAAAATTATAATTTTTATATCTATTTATATATTAATATTTTGTTTTAAATTCTATCTTTTTATTACTTATATTGGATGTACAATTTCATTTTGGTTAATAATATTTTAAATATTTTTAAATTTATAATTGAAATGCATATTTTATTTTTTAGTCACGATAAATATTTAATATAGCTTTAATTCGTAAAATTTTACATATTTTAAATTCACAGTTATTATTTATGTTGAATTTTAATATGTTAATATATATTTTTTTAAATGTTTAACATATTATTTGAATATGTATTTAGGCTTAATAGACATGAATTGATAATGATTTATCATTTGACAATATATATTAATTTAAATAAAAAAATAACACATTCACGTACATGTATAGTAAACACGAATAAAACACGACACGGACACGAACACGGTTCAACACGAAAACTTAACGGGTTGGGTTCGGATGAACAAAATTTGACACAACACGAACACGACACGACACGAATACGGTTCAACATGACACATTGTCAGGCCTACAATGCAGTCTTTTATGTTTTTCTTTCTCTACTTTCCTTGTAATTTTGATTATTTTTTGACAATTCTATTTTACTTGTAGTTATTCTTTCATTGATAAGTCACATATTTTGCAAATATTTTCAGTCACAAAAAAAAAATGCATTCAAAAAGCAACAAAAAAAAAAAGGAAAAGAAGTGCGAAAGATTGCAGAAATGTGCTATGATGATTGTAGCAATAAATATCAAGGCTTGCGTGGCCTCACTTTAGTTAGAAATAAAAAGAGTTTCTTTATTATCTAAATAAATGAGTGGAGTACAACCAAAAGCATATAAATTATGGCCTGATCACCAGAATTTAAATACAATCTCCTCCACAAATCAAATTCCAACTGTTGAAGACAAAAAATATCCTCTCTACTAATCTTGATTGTAACTCGAGAAGATCATCAACAAGAAGAAGATATGTGGTACCTCTGTGTCTTGTTCACTATAAACCTGAAAAGGTTCACCATTCAATTAGAAGGGGAAAAAAGGATAAGTCAGCATCATAAAAGGAGAGTTGAAAAGTGCAATCGAATTATGCAACAAGAGAACAAAAGGAGCAGTAAACTCTATGCATGAAATATAATTAAAAGAATGAAAATAAAGTACTACACCCAATATTCCAAGAAAACTTTTGAACAATTTCCATAAAATTGATTAGGCTTTAGCTATCATAAATTTAGATTTGGATTACTACTTTCATAATGCATTAAATGAAAATTTTCATTCAAAAATATGGAATATCATGTTAACCTCATTATTATTTCCAATATTACTAATACTAACTTCACAATTAAAAACATTAATTTCTTCCACTAAAGATGCAACTTGTGTGCAGTCGTTTTGATTCTAAAGCAAACAGTCAAGGTTCTTCTATATTGATTCGATGAATATGTATATGGCAGTATGATAGTGGAGGTCATAATTTCTGGAATCAAAGTTTGAACTAATAAGATAAAAAGGGAAAGTTTGTAAATTAAGGAAAAGACATGCTAAACCAATTATAAAATGTAGCAGTCGTCAAAAAGTTAGAAAACGTTACCTTGTTGCCAGCAACAAGCAAAAGTAAAGCAGGCCAAAGGAATTCTGATATCAAAGCAAATTTTGTAGCTGACTCTCAGCTTCAAAACAACAGTTGCAAATGGTTCCAGAAACCTGTAAGAAACAAATATCATACTGAATTGACTACAGCACAAAAAGCTTAACTAAACACAATTTACCAATCCAACATTCAATATGAGCTCACACAAGACAAAATCAAAATTTACTAATACTTTAGAGTCTATTAAATACACCTATTAAAACAAAATCAGACTAAGCCAAAAGAAAATAATTTGTGAAAACAGCACACTTACAAATGACCAAGTATGTCCATATCTAATTGTCATGCACCAATTTAAGAGCAAAATCAAGACCTTATTGCATGGTTTTGATAATACCACAGCGTGGCTGGAGTTAAATGATATAATAAAAATTCAAGCTTCAAGGCAAAACATACCTCCACTTTCACCACGCGATCTGCAAAACAATCTAACAAGTTTCATAATATGGAGGCCTTGCATCTTCTCATCGGCAATCTAAAAAGTATGCAGAATTGCCAGAGTAAGTCAACATTGTTTCCAAGCAATGAGGCATGGAAAACTTTTAAAAATAAATAAACAGTAGTATCAATATAAAGAAAAATAATAGTGGCAAGCACCAAGCTCTTTTTCTCTTCTTCTTTTTTTCCCTGGACACTGGGTCCAAAAGAATTAATAAATAATAGTATGATGCAGCAAAACACACCTGAAGCAAGGAAACAATGCCAGCATCCAACTGTGTGAGATTCACTAGAAGCATAACCAACAATCTGCTTATGCTAGACTCTGGCTTATATAAAACATCCATGGCTGTTTTAATCATTCCCATTTCAATCATCTTTGCTGCCAAATCTGAATTCTGTAAAAGATTAACAAGGGATTCAGCTGCCGGTTCTGAAACCTCCTAATAATGTTAATCCACAAACATCAGCAAACATTAGATAGAAACAATAGAAACAATTTTAAGATTGTTTTCAAACAGAAACTATTATATAAGATTTTTTTTCAAAGCATTAGGAATGAAGGTTCCCTGCTAAACAATGCTCACTGGAGGCATAATGCATTATACACAAATGACAAAAAAATATTGTCATTAGAAGGGGAAAGTGAGAAGCCATTTTACTTCTTTTCTAATGCCCATGGATTATAGTTTAATTTAAATGAGTTCATTTGTTTATAGTAACAATTTTAATAAATTGAGTTCAAAAGGATTACAAATTTAGAAAAAAGAAAACAATTTATATCAGAACAATAAAAATTCAATTTTTTTTATCTATTTGTTCCCCATATCATATGTAACATGCAAATTAGCAATGTTATATAATAACAGTCACAATCTTAAACTAATTAACAACCAAAAAATTCCCTAAATGATTAAAAAGCTAATGATCCCGTGCCTTCTTAGACTCCTAGCAAGCGCCACTGAACAACCCCAGCTTCTCCTTTAACTTGAAATTCAAACTAGATATCAATTGGAATTGGTGAACCTGACAAGCAGATCACCACTGTTTAATCTCCGGATAATTTTGTTTTCACACCATTACAAGGTGTAATGATCATTGCACAAGCTAGACCGTCAGGAATTAAGTCAGGGTAATTTGGACAACCTTTTCCTCTACAACTAAGGAAAATGCTATAAAAATTAATCAATAATTCCTAATTCAGGTTCATTGAAAGGTAAATATTTTGCATGATAGAAATTTGAATGAAAATGACTGAACTCCAGCAAACTCTGACATCTCCATACAGGATTTTAGCTATAAAACTATTGCTTTTTAGGATCTAATTAACTGAATTCTATCCTTGTACAATTAAAAACAATTAATTTCAGGAAACATTTTTCAAAATTAAATCCCAAAAAGAAAATGAATAAGAATAGAGATACTCGTCAAATGAGTTGCAAGAATACCTTGCTGCCATTTAGAAGCCGAGCCAGTGATGGCAGAAAATCCACCATTTCTTTATATAATCTGTGGCATCAAGTAAAAAGAAAAGAAAAATTACACAAGAAGTTGGAAGACATGTTTTTTCTTTTTCTTTTTTTGGTTTTAAACTTGTAACTTCAGAGATACATACCTCTTGACAGAATGTAATCACCCAAAGAAGAAAAATATTTCGCTCTAGCCTCTTTCACTCTCGCATCTGGTTCTCAATCCTGGTGATATCAATGGGTTTTTGGTTCCGAAAACACAAATCATTTTGGATTTTTTTGGGGGATAGAGCGATTCAGCTTCAGAGGAAGGGATTGCACTTTTAGAGGAAGACGAAGGGATGGAACCGAAGAGATTTCGTGCAAAGATTCGACGACGGATTTGCTTTGATCGAAACCCAAGGCCATTGATGACTACATTGCGAAGACGAAGACGAACTGTCGGTGCCGCTTTCATTGGACTTCCATCGCAACTGAGAATCCCCGAGGAAGAAAATGGAGGCGGAGATTCAGTGAAATGGGAGCAGAGGAAGAAGAACGGAGGTTGCGGATACAGAACGGGGACGGATGCAGAGCGAAGACGTATGAGATTTCCAAATTTCTGAATTTATGATTTCGTATTTAGGATAGGTGAGATTAGGGCAGACAGAATATGATTGAAATTATGTATTATTTTAGGGGTAATAAATTTGGAAATGTATATATTTAAAATTTTTTTTTTTCAAAAAAGTTGACCGGAAAAATCTTTTACAAGTTGTTTTTTAACAGTGGGTTCATGGTGGAGACCAACAGGGGTTCTCTTGAATTTTTTCCCCCGTTTTCCTACTTTGCCAAATTATATATGACAACGTTTAACCTAGTATTTAGCATGTCAGATTAACAATGTTTTGTACTCCTATTCTATTGAGGCTTGCCTGTATTGGAAGCAGACCAATCTCTGGTGGTTTGGGCTAAAATTGAAAGGTGGGAAACTTGTATCTAGAAGGAATGAGATGTGGGAAGCTAATTAGATGAAGGAATGAGAAACATTCCCAGGGATGAGTTTTTTTGTGCAAGACTAAAGCTAAGAATACTAAAATTGAAAAAATAAGAAATATTTTTGGTTTTGATAAAAGTGAGATGTGGAAAGCTAAAGGTTGGAAAAGGAGATATTATTCTCATGTGGAATGATCAGTTGAGATGGAAAGTTGTTTTCAAATCTAAATGGATTATGGAGGTGATGATTCCGATTAGTTTAGGAGGACATTGGACTATTTGGGCTTGTTATGACCCGGTGGAAAGAGCTAATAGAGGAAATTTCTGGAACACTCTTGTCTCTCTCATTAAATATGGTTCTGATAAATGGGCTTGTATAAGGGATTTTAATGAGGTTCTGACTCAGGAGGAGAAAATGGGTGGTCGGAGGCTGTCTATTAAAGATAACTTTTGGCTCAGTTTCTTTTTGAAAGAGGTGCATGGTATGGATATTAGATACAGCGGTAATGCGTTTACTTGGTGTAATAAAAGAGGTGGTTTGGCCAACATTCGAGAACGCTTGGATAGAGTCATCACGAGTGCTGATTGGAGAACTACATTTGGAAATGCCAGAGTTACCCATCTGAATGCTTACCACTCAGATCATGCTCCGATTGTTTTTAATACGTTTTTTGCCCATCCGAAGCTTCCAAGGCCGTTTAGATTCCAGAAAATTTGGACAAGGGACCCAATGAGTCATAACATCGTTAAGAGAGCTTGGGAGGCCAATCCTTACCAGTTGAGAAGAGTTTCGATTGGGAAAAGAATCATCAACACAGCAAAAGTGTTAAGAATGTGGAACAAGGAGTCTTTTGAGATGTGTAAAGAGCAACATGAATAAGATAATTCATTTCCAGTATAAAAAATAATTGTGGAGAATCGCTGGAGACTAGAGAGCATATTGGAGACTTCCTTGTCAAAAAATTTACCGACCTTTTCAAAGAAGAAAACACTTACCATGGTTAGGAAATTAATGTGTTTGTTCAACCATCGGTTACGATGGATCAAAACATCATGCTCAGCCATATCCCCAATAGAGATGAGGTGTTCAAAGCGGTTAAGAGCCTCCATCCCATTAAGGCTCCTGACCCGGATGGGATGTCGGCTCTTTTCTTTCAACATTATTGGGAGACGGTTGGTGATGATGTTACGAAGACGATTCAAAATATTTTCAGGCATGGAAGCTTTCCTCAAGGTCTAAATGACTTGTTCATTATGCTTATACCGAAGAGTGCTCAATTTACCACATTCAACCAAATTCGTCCGATTGCACTATGCAATACTCTTTATAAAGTCTTCTCAAAGATCCTGGTCAGTCGCTTACGGCCGCTGCTCCATGGACTGACCTCTCCTAATAAGTCAGCTTTTGTGCCTGGGCGTTGGATTGGAGAAAATTCAATCTTAGTCCAAGAAATCACTCATTCCATGAAGGTGAAGAAAGGTGTTAAAGGGTTTGTGGGCATTAAGATTGATTTGCACAAGGCCTATGACCGTGTGAATTGGAATGCCCTTCTGAAGATTTTGGAAGCTTAAGGGTTTGATAACAAGTTCAAACTTTTGATTTTTAGATGTGTTTCTTCTTTGAGGGTGAGAATGTTGCTCAATGGATCCATGTATGGTCCTATTCCAGTGGAAAGAGGAATAAGACAAAGGGATCCTCTTTCTCTTTTTGGAAATCCTATCCCGAATGATTAACAAACTTGAAACAGATGGGGAAATTCAAGGCATCAAAGTGGCAAGACGTGCTCAAGCTATTACTCATATTTTCTTTGCTGATGATATTCTTATCTTTTGCAAAGCTTCTGTTGATCAAACTTCTAAAATCATTAAGTGTTTGAAGACTTTTTGTGACTGGACTGGCCAAAGTTTTAACCCTTCGAAATTGAGTTGTTTCTTCTCCAACAACATTTGTGGCAGCCTCAAGGCAGCGATCAAGAGCAGTCTAAATATGAAAGAGTTGGATTGGGATGCGAAACATCTAGGGAATAACATGTTCCTTAATAAACATCAGAAAAAGGATTTTGACTCTTTAGCAAGGAAAGTCGCTGCCCATTTTGAAAGTTGGAAAGCAAAGCTTCTTTCCCAAACGGGAAGGGCTACTCTTGTTAAACACGTGGTTTTGGCAATGCCCCTTTATTCTATGTCTGTGAGAAAGGTCCCTTCTGAAGTCTGCAAATAGATAGACAAGAGTTCTAGAGCTTTTTGTGGACAGGGAACGCTAAAGAGATGAAGGGTTGAACCCCTGTTAGTTGGAACAAGGTGTGCAAGCCAAAAGCTTGTGGCGGGTTGGGGTTGAGAAATCTGAGAGAGATGAATTCAGTTTGCTTGGTAAGATAGGGTGGTCCCTAGCTAAGGACATTGGAAAATTATGGGTCTGAGTTTTGAAGGCGAAATATTTTTCTCATGCTTCGTTTATGCACTGCAGAAAAAAGAAGAGTTGCTCAAGAGATTGGCCATCAATCCTGAATACTCGTAATACTTTGAGTAAAGGTATTTGTTTCAAAGTAGGAAAGGGAAGCAACATCAACTTTTGGAAAGATCCTTGGGTTCCCAATCTCACGGAGTTCAAACTAATTCCCAAGAATGAATCGGTGAGGCAAAGACAAGGAATGGTTCAATCTTTACATAACAGAAATGGGGAGTGAAATGTACCATTGCTCAATGAATTGTTTAATATTGAATCGGTGAAGCATATCTGCGAAATATTTTGGATAAACCGGGATGAGGAGGACAATTTGGTATGGTTGGGGAACAAAAATGGAGGTTTTTTAGTTAAATCATTCTATTGGGCTGATAATTGGGATAGAGAAAGACAATTGACGTGGTGGAAAAAACTTTGGAGTAACAAAATCCATGAAAGACACAAATTCCTTGAGTGGAAGTTGGCTAACAGGGGTTGGAGGGTTAAACAAAATCTGATTCGAAGAGGTATACATTTGATTGATGACAGATGCGTGCATGGCTGCCCTTTCGTGGAAAATGAGATTCACTTATTCTTTGATTGTCAATTTGCTAAGGGTTTGTGGTTTACAACTCCCTGGGGAGTTAAATGGGAGACTTAGATTGATTAAGATCTAAACTCTTACTTGGAAAAGCTGTGGAGTCCAGAGATATTTTTCCCAACTGCAAAGGATAATCACTTTGACTTCATCTTGTATAGTGTGCTCATTCTGGAGCACATATGGTGGATTAGAAATGAAATGCTCTTTAAGGATATTCAATTCTCTTTGGAAAATTTAATCATTTCAGTTAGGAGAAAATTTCTGGAATATAAACAAGTTCTAAATCGGAGTTCTCATAATGTGAGGCTGAATCCAAGTGAAGTCATTCTGGAAAGATGGATCCCTCCTCTGGTGGGAGTGTTGAAAATTAATGTTGATGCGGCGATAAGAAATAATGGTAGTTTTCTCAGCATGGTGGTTCGTACGGCTAGTGGCAATCTCTTGGAAGCACACTCTTTCAAAGTTAACACCCGAGATCCGTTGATCGCCGAACTCTAGGCAGTCCGGCATGCGCTTGAGATTTGTGTTCGTAATGGTTGGATGAAGGTTTTATGCGAAGATGATGCAAAGTTGGTTGTGCTTGGTCTGAATGAAGGTAACCTTTCAAGTCTTCATTGGTCAGCTGCAACAATATTTAAAGATATTTCTAGTTTACGTAGCTTTTTTTGTTTCTATCAATTTTTTGTGGTGCAGCAGAATTTGTTATAGACTTGCCCATCTCTGTGCTAAATGGGCAGCAAGTAACAACTTTTGTGGTTTGATCCATGGGGATTACTATCCTCATGAAATTTCAAACCTTATAGCTCTTGAAAAGAGAGATATCCTCTCTAAGGAGCGGGAGCAGCTATTTGATAGCAGTTTGTTTATTCATTTCTTTTGGTTTCAATGAAACATTCTTCTTTCATAAAAAAAAAAAAGGAATGAGATGATGAAATTTTTCCTTCCAGGGATGTAAAAATTGAAAAGAGTGGAACATGCCGTTGAATTTCATGTTTTTGGCCATTAGCCTCCTTTTTGCGAGAAAAACTTCAATGCCCCCGTGGTACCAGCTGAGTTGAGTTGGTACCACTTCCAACCAATTAATGCCACTTGTATTAAAATGCCACTTACATCATCATTTTATTTATTTTTATTTATTTATTTTTTAAAACTTGTAAATTCGTATTCTCTCCCTCTGCTATTCCAAACTACCCCTAAATGTTCTCCGCTACAGCCGCTTCCTTGTCTTCCATGGGTGCCTGAAATTTGTAAGCCATTGCTTATTCATCAACCGATTTCGAACTACGCCTCAAGATTAAAGTAGAGGAGGATAGATAGAAGAAAAAAAAAGGTTCTGTTTATCTCACTCACTCTCTCTCTCAAATCTAGTAAAAATGGGTGAAAGGGGAAACAAGATAGGGTTGGTACTGACCAAGTTAGATTACTCTTAGCTCTTAAGGTTCCAACTTCAACTTTTGTCATTTAAAGTCCAAAAACCATAGTAAATAGAGATAAAATGAGCTACATGTAATACAAACTGTTGTAATATGATAGATTATGATCATGCAATTACAGGGGACTAAAGAAAAGGGAATTCTATAAGGTATCACTGCATAAGTAAAAATTGCAAAAAAGAGTAAGTTTTTGTAGTTAAGCTACATTGTCATCTCATGAAATTCATGTGGGCCTCACAAAGTTTATGCCTCATAGCATGTGTAGCACATTTTGCTACATTTTCTATGTTGATTATCTATTAAGATGCCAATTATTTTCAGAATTTGTGTGTTTTTATGTCTTCTAGCTAAATTTTGTGAATTGTTAAGGTAATAATACTTATGCTTGCTACCCTTTTTTGACTAGAGAATATTATTTGGATTAATTCTGTAATTGCACCATACAATTATTTTTGCTGCATGAGATTGAGGAAAATCCAAAATATGTGTGACCTATCTTTTGTTAAACACATTTGGAATAAAAATTCATACATTTTAAAGATGTTGAAGACTGTGGTCGAGAGAAAGAGAAAGAGAAAGAGAAAGAAATGAGGTATATACTGCACATCAAGTTGAAATCTTCTCCTAAAAGTTTTAATTGAAGTTATGTTTTCACTGAAACTAGTTATTTATGCCATGATTTTACATGTCATTAAGTTTCTTAAATACCCAAAATTTTAGCATAATGTTTTCAACTTCATGGTAAGAAATCATATATGTAGCCTTAAGAATAAAGAGGATTGAAAAAACTTTTCTTGTACCGTATACTACAATTTTTAGTTGTTATTTTGTAAATGTGTAGTCCTAAATGCTAATTGTTGCATAAATCTAGTATCTAATTCATCATAATATTATTCACCTAAAAAAAAGTCATCATAGTATTAACATCAAGTTGAAATCTACTCCCAAAAGTTTTAATTGAAGTAATGCGTTCACTGAAACTAGTTATTCATGCCTTGTTTTTCCATGTCATTAAGTTTCTTAAATACCCAAAATTTTAGCATAATTTTTTTATACCACAAACTACATTTTTTTAATTGTTATTCTGTAAATGTGTAGTCCTAAATGCTAATTTTTGCATAAAATCTAGTGTCCAATTCATCATAAATATATTATAAATCTGGCCAATATCAATCTCATATTTTGTTAAGTTGCTTTACATAAACAAAAGGATCATATTATAAACTATATAAAGGTGATTGTTCATTGCTTAAAGTCTAGAATCAGATTTGAGGACTTACATGCTTTAAGCCACAGTGTTTTTGTTTTTATCAATCTCATTTTGAGAAACTGGTGCAAATATGATATATCCCCTATCCTTTGTTATTGATTTGTTGCTGAACTGTGTTGGCAGATTGTTCCATCGGTAGCTATTGGTTTCACAGTGTATGACACGATGAAGATATTGCTCCGTGAACCACCCCGCTAGAAGGCTCAATCAATATCTGCTTAGTTTCTACATTTTTTTTCTTTTTCTTTTTGGGTCAATAATAAACTTGTGAATTTCAAGTTTTATATGGTATACTTGGAAAATGTTAGTTTTAATTGTTCGGTTATATAACTACTTTTTTTTTTGGGTAATATGTTAGGTTATAAAACTACTATATAATTTGTTGAGTAAGAAGTTTTGGTTTTGTAATGACAGAGGGCATGCAATTGTTAACTTTTGTCAAATGACATTAGTTGACTTTGAATTAGGAAGGTATATGGAGCAAACTGTACAAAAGTTCCATTTTTCTGGTCCATATACATTAGGGGAATTTATTTATAATACATGGTGGATGGTAAATTTAGCTATTGTCCATGCAGACAGTTGGAATGTTTTCCTTTCTAGATCCTACTTGCTTCTTTTCTATCTTGCATTTATATTATTATTTATCAATTTAATCACTTATAATTTTATTGAAATTAGCTTGTTGGTCCATTTTGCATTACATAACATCATTATGTGTAACAACTTTAACCAATTTTGGTGATCTGATACCTAATAGTAATCAATGCAGAGTAAATATACGAAAAAAATAATTTGTATCTTTACTCTTTTGCAAGGTCACATACAATTTTAGTTTTGAACTATCATGTTGTTTTTCTTTCCCATTCCATTTTTTTGGGGCTAGCATTCCCTTGAATCTTCCCAACTTAATAAGTTTTTCTTTTGGTATTTGGTTCTTTTTTTTTTTTACGATTGTGTAGCATGCGCAAACATATATACCAGTTATACGGCTGTTTAACAATGTTTGCAACATGTCGTCTACATGGCTATTTTTGGATCATTCATTTTCTCTCAGGAATGCTTTCTTACATTGGAATAGTGCATCAAGTACATAAAAAATAAGCATTAAGTACAAGAAAATACGTATATAAAAAATAAACATCTACTATATCAAAATAAATTCTTTGCAGCAACAAATCCTAAAGCATAAATCTGGCCAGTATCAATCTTTTTGTCCATGAAACTGATGAATTCCATAGAAATAAAGACCCTACAACACAACAATGTTAACATTATATTTCATTCAGTTAATAATATTATAGTAGCTAACATTTATTTTATATAAATACCTGAGTTAAGTAAGGCATTTGATTGTTTGTTGAAACCATTCCTGTAAGGTTAAAGTTAGGATGTCCAACATGCCAATTTAAATTTTCCTAAAAAGAAAAGTTAAATAAAAAAATTAAAAATTAAAAATAAGTTTTATAATAATTACACTAACTGTATGAAATGTTGGCAATTGACTTGGAGTACTGGTGGTTGCTTGACATGGACTACTAGTTACTCCATTACCACTCCCTGCAAAAAATATATAGATATAATATATATATATATATATAAATTAAACTAATGAATAATCAATACCAACTAAACTATCAAATGAGTAATAAATTAAACTACAAGTCATAGTGTTAGGCCTTGAAGATTGAGATGAGCTTCAACTTTTGCACTTTTTTTTTCTTCTTCTCCAATTTATTTTTTATTCGAGCATTTGTCACACCTTTGGCTTGTATTATGGGGGGATTTAGCACTGAACACTCATTGGAAGGCACGTTATAATTATTCTTGCTATCTTTTTTGTTAAAATTTCCTACCATGATTGCGATTTCCTCATCATTTTCAAGTAGCTTCATGACTTCCATTAACTTCTTCTTGATGATCTTCGTTCCCGAGTCACATAGGGAACCTATACTAAAAACATTATTTCCTTCATGCATCAACTCACTCAAGTGCAATGATTGTGCATATTTCATTTCTTTATTAGATGAGCTAGACAAATCATAATTGCCTACAATTCCTTTTTTCGCTTCTTTGGTCCACCTCTTCATTTTGTATTGGTTAGGTATGCATGTAAATTTTTTTGAATCTAGCACTTTAAGAGCATGACAACACAATAATCCCATTGATTCGAAAAATTTACATGAACACGAAACTGTAGAGGTAAGAGAACTAAATTTAACCTTAAAGATCATTTTGCAACCTTCTTCAAATTCTTCATAAATATAATCAACACCATTGTTATTGATTTCAGTCATCTTTACCCCAAAGCAATTCATAAGCTCTTGTTCAAAAAAAGTAAACATTTTAATTGTATACTCGCTAGCTGCATGCTTAAAGATTCCACTCTTTACTTTAAGACGAGGCATGCCGTTCCTGTAACGAAAATCTTCTTCCAACTCAGCTAGTCTCATTTCTTCTATCTTATTCTCATAATGGTATACAAAATCCACAAGATTCATAGTTTTTGTCGACATTTGTTGGAAGACATTATTTGTGCTCTCACTCCTTTGGGTGGATTTAATATTTGCTGAGAAAGTATCCAACCTAAAAACTGAGCACCATTTTTTCCGAAGTGAATAAAGCTTTTTTAGCCATGAATGACTATCAAGATTAAATTTTACAATCATATCATCCCATGTATCCTGAAATTCAGCTTCATTGTGACAACTATGAAAGCATTTGTTGAAAAGCTTCTTAAACACAGGATTAACATAATAGCTAGCAAGATGTTGATTAGCATTCTTAGCAATATGCCAAGTACATAACCGATGGCATGCCTGTGGAAGTACAATTTCAGTTGCATTTGCCATTGCTCTATCTTCATCTGTAAATATAGTTTTCGATTGTTTATTTCCCATTGCTTCCAAAAATGTTTCGAACAACCAAATGAATGAGTTGGTGCTCTCATATGATAAAAATGCACAACCAAATAAAAAATTCTTCCAGTGATGATTGACTCCAACAAATGGGGCACAAATTAAATTATATTTGTTGGTTCGAAAGGTAGTGTCAAAGCATAGAACATCTCCAAAGCAATCATAATCCAATTTTGATGTACCATCTCGCCAGAAAAAATTAGCCATCCGATTTTCTTGATCTACTTGTACAGTGTAGAAAAAATTAAGATCCTCAGCTTGTTTATGCTTAAAATGATTTATCAAATTTTGTCCATCCCCTCCATCTATCATTTTGTCCTTTTTTCTTTGCAAAAAATTCTGGCAATCTTTTTTAGTGAACCCAATATTTTTGGCACCACCAACTTCATTAGCCAAATATGAATACGATTTTGTTGCTCTTATACCTACATTAACCATTGAACTAATAACATGTGCATGCCCCTGTGGATTCTTCGCCCCGGTCTCAAAAATTGTCTTTCTTCAAAATTAGTCAACTCATAGTTGTGTTGTAAGCTGAGAAAATTTATTTTTCATATATTATTATCCACAGTAAATCGAATTAAAGCTTTGCAACATGTTCTTGTCTCCAATCTTTGCAACTTTTTCACTTCATCTGAGTCACCATCTTTTTGAAATCCTTGTTTTGAGCATAAAAACTCTTGTTGTCGTATATTCATTTGTGCATATATTCAAATAGTGCCTTTGCGAATGCTAAAACCTTTCCACAAAGCATACTTGTTGCATAAATCATAAGCTTCTTCTTCAGAAAATACCCCAATTTCCAACTTTAATTCTTCATCAACTTTTCTATCAATTTCCTCTGTAAAAATTTATAAAAGTACAATTTTCATATTCTAGTAAATCACATCAATAAAAAAAATAGAAAAATATCAAATACTAGTAGATTAATATTAATTAAACAAAAAATATATGTATAAGCCATGCCTTTACTGTAGCCTAAAACGACATTATCATCTTGGTGAATATTGCAACTTCTTTCACCATCATTCATCAATGGATTGAACTCATTCATCCTGTTCAAATGCATGTACATAATTTAAAATTCATAGTAAACAATTTGTAATGTAAAACTATAACTAATTATTTTCTTTCTCTTTTTTATTATTTTTCTTGTTGAGAACTATATCTACTATGTAACGTGTATGTGTGTGTGCACAGGACTATGCCATTTTTGCTATAAAAAAAATTTCATTACAACCTAACAAAATTCTACATCATATGTCAATATTCAATAGCAAATCATAATTGTCTCTGCCATAAACAATAGTATTTAAGAATATTTATTTCAAAAATAATAATAAATGGGCAAAAGGGTGTTAGATTAAATCTAATATAAACATTTAAAATTGATGGATTGGTATACTTGTAATTTTCATATTAAAATTTATTAAAAAAAAACACACACACAAACATTGCATGCCAATAAAGATTGAAAGAACAAAATTCAAAGTCAAAATTAAACAAACATTAAACATCCAAAAGAAAGCTAGCTTGTTGAACACCTGTACTTTACTTTTTTATAGGCTTTTTAATTAGCTTTGTAGCTAGCAAATGAAAATATTCAAAAACAAAGAGGAAAAAAAATTACATGTTTTAGGCTTCAATCGGCGGTGAGTAAGCGGCTGTGTAGTTCAGAAAGTCAAAAAGGAATAGGTTTTCAGCTTTTCTCATAACAGAGGGAGGAAAAAACGTGTTTGCCAATTTTTTAATAAATAAATATGATATAAATACGGATGTGGCATTTTAATACAAGTGGCATTAATTGGGTGGGAGTGGTACTAGCTGAGCTGGTACCATGGGGGCATTGAAGTTTTCCTCTTTGCACCCACAAAAAAATAATAAATAAATAAAAATAAATCATGTCTTTGTGATCATTTTCATCTTAAAATACCCTATATTTTGTCTTTCTATTATTTTTTTCTTCCCCATAATAAAAAATCTAGTATGATGAAATTACATTAATTCATGAACATTGTGATTTGATTTATTTCTTCCCACTCAAAAGGGGAAAAAAAACCCTTTTGAATAGGTTTCCCAATTACTTCTCGAAACAACACTTTCTTCTTTCATATTTGATAAAAGAGCCATTTAAGAAAAAGTAGCATCATTCTTACTTCTTAGAAACAAGGCACAGCAAAGATAGGGGTGGCCTAAGGCAAAAGGAAATGTAGCTTTCAATTTTATGAACTACAAGTACATTTAGTTATGACGCATAATGACATGTAGCATTCTGTCATTCCTATTATGTAAAGTCAACTTCTAGTGATCAAAATAAGTTTACAAAATGCTCGACAACTGGCTTCAACCATATTTTACAAGACAAGAAACATCTTATTAATAACCAACAATTTTAATCTTGACGTTCCCTTATTTACTTAAGATATTGCTAACTATAAGTAAGCAAACATATATTTTTTGGGCTTTGTCCTTTGTCATGGTCTAAAAAATTGGCCTAGAGGTGGGGTATAAGAAGTTTGTTGGTAAAATAAATTCAAAATTTTGATTGATTGGATTCAAGAACATATTAATTTGTTACATCATGTTTTGGTATTATTAAGGAATGAAAAGAGCTTATTGATAGATAATAGAAAGTTGATGTTAAACATGTCAACAGATAATGCAATAAAGTAGCAAACTATCTTGCTAACTTTTTTTTTTCTTTTTTTGGGTGAAACTATCTTACTAACCTTGGACATATATACTCTTAGTGAAGGATTTCATATTTTTTTTAGAAAGATCCTAAAGAGGCTATGGATTTTATATTTTCAAAATTATATAGTAGTTTATTCCCCTCTTTAACTTCTTTTGCATGTCTTTTCCTTTGAGGCCTTGGCCTTCATTTATCACTAAAAAAAATGACAAATCTGTACAGATGTTTTACAATATGTTCTTAATCTAGCATGCAAGAGTACCAAAAAATGGAGCAAAAAAGACTCATTGAAGATGCACATGGTAATAAGAAAAAAGTTAATATTGTGACATACTTATGGTTCAAGCAAAGTTTTGAACGGAATAATTTAATAACATGTAGTATATCTTTAAATTTAATAAAACTATAAAAGAGGAGCAGTGAACTATACGCATTAATGAAGAAGGATAAAAGGCTTATTTGATCTCCTTTTGAAAATAAAAGAAGGAAAAGAAAAGGTATCATCCACTTCTCGAAGAGGCATATTAATTTTTAGATCCTTCAGTGTCTGTGAAGTTGTTGGCTGCTTAGCTTCATAACATGTGGTAGCTATAAAGCAAAGTAACCCAATTGGTGATTTATCCATAAAATAATCATTGAACCTATCTAACTATTTTGGTGGATAATCAATAAAAACTTTGCTAAAAAATTAAAGGTTTTTCTGCATTAGCTGAAATGTGGACTCTTAAAATACTAACATTAGGAGTTTAGAATATTAAAAATAATGAATTTTAGTTTTCATAATTATTTGTCATCTTCAATTTTGTTTGATTAGAAGAAAATCATTTAGAATTTATTTAAAGTAGCAGGCCAATGTTAGGTCTTTGTTGTCTGTTAAGGGCCTGCTGGCTATTTAGCTGCAGAACATGTACTAAACTATAAAGCAAATTGCGCCTTGGTTGGTGTATTGGGGACTATAATGTGCATTATTCTTTTCTTTTTTTCCTTTTTCTCTTTATTTGGCTGTAAAGACTTCGACCTCATCTTTTTACCATTTAAAATCTGGTTATTTTATATTATCTACACGTAATAGCAGGGATGGTCCATATATATTTCCAAAAGGCAAAAATAAACCACAATGATTTTGCCATTTTGATTTAGTAGTGTTACATACATCAAATTATTTACTAACTTATATGATAAATGTCATGTTATTATTTTGCCATATTGATTGATAAACAACTTGGTGCTCGTAACATTTTTGGTTTTAATTTTGACTAAATAAAACAATTATTTGTTGGTTACTTGTAAGAACGAAGAGATTTTTTTGAGCATCTCTCTTAATACTAAATTTCACATCAAATTTACATCAACATTTATGTGCCAATGGGAGAGTTCTATCCAACCGGATGGTAAGTGGTAACCCACAAGAGCTATTGCTTAAGATACCAAATTTTCCAAGGGCAATTTCACATCAAATTCATCAGCTTTATGCAGTGCCAATGGGAGAGTTCAATCTAACGGGATGGTAAGTGGTAATCCACATCAGTAATTGCTTTAGATAAAAAAAATTTAAGGGCATTGCCTTCAAGGATCCCTAAATCATAACTCTGAAATTCAAAGTGGCAGGGTCAATTTGGAATCTCAAATTTCAGACGGCCAAAACAGAGATCAATTGCAATTGCCATTGCTATGGTCAGTTGAAGCTGATCAGCCACATAGTTTTAGAGCAAACTGGTATCTATAATAGCATAGTACCATTATATGTAATATCAAACTGTTAATGCACAAAAATATCCCATCAAAATGACTTGTCCAAGATGTAACCCTTGAGTTCTCTGTATTCTTTGTTTGTGTGTGTGTGTGTCTATATATATATATATAATTATGGAAATATTCCTACCCAAACCTAATCCATATTTACAGGATCATGTTGGGATGTTTTTGGTCATGGATTTTGGAATTTTTTTTTTGGTCTTATTTTAGTATTATGCAGTTTTGTTCTTGAGTTTCTTTCTCAAAGTTAGTGCACTTTGTTTATTCTGACTTAAAATTTAAGAATGTATGGAAATTTAATATAATTTCCTTTTAGTTATCTCTTACTCTTTTTTATTTTTTTATATGTTAATTATAAGCTTAATAATCTTGCTAAACAAAACATATATCTACACCAACAAACACATGTAGTGTTTGAGGAGACAATCCGTGTTTTTTAGCCATAATTTTCATCTCTAATTGCTTAATAAAAAGAGAAGTGGTAAAAAAAAAAAGTGCCATAAAAAAGTCAAAACTGTCAACAAAAAAAAATATAAATATAAAAATATATATATATATATATATATATATATCTTCATATGTGTAACTCATTGTATAAATTTATTTTAAACTCCAATTATATAAGAAAAAAAAGACATGGAAAATAGAATTTACGTAAAAGATATATATATTATTATCCAAAAAAATAATATTTTTACCACTGATATGTGATGTTCTACAAACACATATAATTAATATTTAGAGTTTATTATATATAAATCTCTTCTAAGATTTGAATAAATAACAATTCGATCTTTAGGTTAGTAACAACACCTTCTCTTAACGTTACCATTCTCCGTTAAAATTAATGGGACAAAGGTAGTATGGTCTATTTGCATATTTAAAATGCATACTGACACTCATACTCGATTATAACTTATTCTTCTTCCCTGAAACATGAAAATATTTGATTCCCCTCCTTACACCCATTTCCCTCACTCAGACCTATTTCCCTTTCCATAGCCATCTACCATCGAGTATTTTGGCGCGAAAGAACAAGGAATTTCCCTCTAAAAGAAAGTGGCAAGGGCTTGAAGAATTATTTGGACTTATTGGTTGTTCTGGAATTGAAAAAAATGAAGAGAAATTTGATACTAGAAGCAAAATTATAGGCACACAAGGTTAGTTTTCAACTTTTTTTTTTTTTTTTTTGCATTAAAGTGTTTGTTTAGGATTTTTGCCTTTTTTTAAGGAAACCTGAAATTTTTTAGTTTTTTTTTTGGTTTTTTAATTTAAGTATTTTTGAGTTAATAAATTTATGTCTTTGATTTTGGTTGTCTTTGGTTTTAGTTTTGATTATAGTTTGTTGGATTTTCAAGATTTTGGATTTTTTCTTAAATTTCTAGATTTTTGTTTTCAGTTTGACAATTATTGTAAGGAAAATCTGAAATTTATAATTTTTTTTTGGGGTGCTTTTTTGGGTTTGAAAGTCAGTTTTTTGGGGGTTTTTTGTGGGTGTTTTAAAGATATTGAATGTATATATATTTGGATTTTTAAGATTCATGGAATCAAAGCTAGGTTTTTTTTTTTCTTCCTGAGTTTGATGTTGAATGGTACGGTGACTGGTATGGTGACTTTGATATAGTATGTTTATTGTGATTTGGTTAATATGTTTAATATATTATCTGAGTTAGAGAGAATGTTTACTATGATTATGGAGATGAAGTTTACTGTGATATATTTGCCTGTAACTATGTTGGATTTTCTGTGATAATAATGGAGATAATGTTTTCTGAGATGATGCTTTTTGTGATTTTTTGGACTTTTTTTTTTACTATGATTATGGAGATGATGTTTTATGTGATTTGCTTGTTATTGAGAATACTAGTTTGTATTTTCAGAATCAGAAATATTGTTCAAGGTTTATATTCACATATTTGGGGAAGAATTGGAACTATTGTTGGTAGATGGAAGGGATTTAGCTTTATATGTCTATACACCGATGTTAAAATGTTATCTTGTACTTAGAGATTTCATTTGAAGAGAAACATGCAATCTCTACTAGGGTTAGATTACTTTGGACTATGGGAATAGAAAATGATAAATTTTGTTGGAGATGTTTAGGATTTTTAGGGAGAACAACAGATGCATAATCCACATAGATTGTAATATGAAACCTTTAGCTATCATGCCCTCTATGAGAATGAAGTTTTTGATAATATGAAGTAGAATAAAAAATGTGTTCATATTTAAGGGATTCAGACTATATTCAGTGTTTAAGCTAACATCCATCCCTACTTTTATACGATTTACCCTGCATCTCCACCCCATACCACCCAACTTGCATCCCTCTTCAGACCCAAACAGATCCATTTGACAACCAAAATATAGATGGAGAGTTTGACTTAGGCATGGATGAGAAGTTTAAGTGGAGTGACGATGATAAAGATGTTGTGGATGCATATATGGATATTCTATGGAGTCTGACAATGAGATGGATGATGAATTAGTAGGATATAAGTCAAACAATGATGATGGACTAGTTTGGAGTGAATCTGAATAAGCAAAACCAGTTGCTAGGCTTTCAAGACTAATGAAGGGAAAGTTTATAGGCCTCTCATAGATGGGAAATACTACGTAAAAGCTGGATTTATATTTACAAGCATCATAATATTCAACATTTGTTGCATATTTTCTAGCTTTTGCACCCTTGCATTGAGATGTTGTACATCATTATTTCTATACATTTGTACTTTTTCCTTCAATCCTTTTTTTCTTTTCTTCAATGTATGCATCATCTTGAATTGTAAATTCTTCATTATTAGGGGTCCAAAAAAAGTAATATTTGTAGTTTCCTTGAAAGCAAAAAAAAATATATATATAGCTTAGATAGACTATTCATAAATCCTTAAAACTACTATCTTTCCACAATAACATTTTATATTTTTGAACTTGATTAAGCTTCCATTAATTTGACTACTACTACTTGATAAAACCATTTTTTTTTCTTTTTTGTTTTGTTTAAATTGTTGGTTGCTGCTTTTGTGTTTGTAGTTGTTGTGTTTGATATGGGGAGGATTGTTGTGTTTGCTGGTTTTATAGTTGTTTGAAGGCCATCTGGTTTCAAATAGTTGTTGTAAGAGGTGTGGTTGCAAAACTGGAAAGATACTTGTTGTTGAGCCCATTCTAATACAATAAATTCAGTTAAAATGGGTGTGATTACAAATTATAGGGTTACTAGCCGTTGCATCTAGTGTTCTCCTCTTTTCAAATTTTAGTTAACTACTTTTTTTTCTTTAAAATCAATTAAAAATACTTTTTAAAATAAATTAAAAAATCACATTTACAATGTGGAGGATATTATTGTATTTTACTTTACTGCGTAAGAGAAAGAGTGTATTTCATAGAAATAATTCAAATAGATGCGAAGTTCATGTAATTTTCTATATTTCATAGGGCAATTTATTTTAGACAAACTTTATAAAAAGTATATGTAATTTCCTTAAAATTTATTACTATACGTTTTCGAGTAAATAAATGTTCTCATATAAAATGAAAAACACAGTCTAACATTGTCAATTCAGGGAATTTCTCAAGTGCAACCCAACAGGGGTTTCCATCGTGAAACCCCTGTTGATTTTTAACAGGTAATTCACAAAGCCGGTAGAAATATTTTTAAAAATAAAAAATAAAAAAAAATTGGCATTTTGAGCATTTACGAATTTAGCCCTCATTTATTATTTATTTCCAATTACACCTTCATACTATTATGCCCAAATTTTAGTTTTTGAAATTATTTCAGAAATCAAAATTGAAACCCTCGGCCTCTCTCCCTTCTACTCCCTCGACGACGGCATCTTCTTCCCTCTGCCCCCGTGTGCTTCCTCCCGCCGACTCTTCAGTAAATCCGGCGGCCATTGTGCTTCAATACAGCCGGCAGCCGTTGTTCTCCCCCAACCACGACCAGTGTTTCCACTAGTACTAGTGTTTCTCCACGGAGTCAACCGATTAGACTGATTCAAGACTTTGGGTTGTGTATATAAGCAAAGGGTTTGAAGGGGATGAAGAGGAACACGAGAACGTGGAACTTGGATGAGGATTCCGTAAACGAAGGGGACCCAAGTGACCAAATACGACCTCCGGTTTGAGTTCACTTTCTTCTGGCATTGGCTGGAATAGGGGTTTTGAAGCAGGAGTGAAATGGAAGAGGAATTTCCTGTTCGGGTCCTTTCTCAGTTTGCTTCTCTGTCAAAATTTTGCTAGGGTAAGGTGCAGAGAATTCTAAGAAAGAATCCTCGACAAAATGGGATAGCCATTCGAGGTCCACCAAATCATTTGCCTATTAAAAATGGTACTTTCTCTGTTTGTTCTTTTTTTTTGTTTTGAAATTGAAATAGGAAAAAATATCGGAACGTTGAGTTCGGTTGTGGGTAAAGACCCAAAATCGTCTCTGAGAAAGCAACTAGTACTAGGGTTTGAGTTTTATGATTTTTTTTTCTTTTCTTCTGGGTTTGTTTAAATTTGATTTTGGTATTTTCTGTTGTAAACAACAATGTGGAAAGTAGTGAGATTTGCGGAGTGGAAAATTTGGTGATATAGAAGGTTCATGTCGACGGCGATTCATGGTCCGTGTATTGTTCATAAGCGTGGTGCTAACATTCTTCATGATCCCTGGTTCAACAAGGTCTCTTTGAGTTTCTTTCTTTCTTTTAATTTTATGTTATATTTAATGTTTTTTTATTCTTCATTTGTAGTTGAAAAGTAATGGTTTGTTTTGTAGTTAGTGTAGTTGAAAAGTTTGATTTTGACTCTGATTTTTTAGGTGAATTTTCTTTATACTGCTATTATTGCTTTTTGAAAGCTATAATGTAGTTAATCAGGAAAAAAAATACTAGATAAAAGATTTTCAGCAGAATGAGGAGGAAGAAATGGATTTGGTTAACTTACTCAACGAAGCTTCTTATTATGCTTTACAAATGTGCAACTTTTTAGATTAATGAGCTAACGAACCTTGTTAAGCTTGTTATTGTCATTGCTATGATAGAATCAACGGCAAATAAAAGTTCTTTGTCAATAATTATATTTGGTTTGCTAGGGCAGTTTACCTGTCAACTCTAGAATAGAGTGCAAATTATGTGTATCAAAGAAGAACATTTCCTAATTTGGATTTGAACCTGTCTTTTTGGTTTTCTTATTGGAAATAAAATACGTAAAAAGGGAACCAACTTCAATTTTTTTATACTTGATTAAACAGGTCCCAGAAAGTTGTTTACAATAGAGGAAAAAGTTCTTCTAAATAAACAGATACCGAATCTAGAAACGGCTACCTTAGTAAGTTTCTTATGTTTCATGACCATCTAATTTTTTGTAGTCATTTTGTTCCTTTTAAAACTGTTTATTATTCATAGAACTGAGATCCATTTGAATGGGTTTTGATTTCTAGTTATTTTATCTCAGTTTAGAAACAATTACTGCTCGTTTTTTTTTTTTTGCAATTAATTTAGATCTGCAAGGCCATTGGTAACTTGAAAGTATTGAATAAACCTTTTTTAGGAAAAATGGCTACCTTTGCATAGTGTTGCTGGTTCAGGAGAATTTTAACTGGTTGGAGCTGTGTTGAGACATAATGCTGATATCAATGCAGTGGATAAGGTATATTGTGTGACTACCTCCTAAATTGCACAGTTATCTGTTGAATATTTGTTGTTCTAGGGCTATGTTTTTGTTATTCTAATTTTGAGCTTTAATTACTAGTTTTTTTTTTTATAGGATGGTTGGACTGCTCTTCACAACGCAATAATTGGCAAAAAACAGTCCATTACAAACTATCTTTTAACAGTTTGTGTTGGAATAACAGTTTGTGTAATCTGTTTGCTTTTTGTGGTGGTGTATCACTTTACACTGTTTCATTATGTAAGGTTATTGTTTACTATGTCAGTGTATTTTTGCCACTATAATTTGAATTGACAATTTTCCTTTTTTCCTTTCCGATTCTTTTAATACTCTGATCTATGTGATATTCAATTGTGAAATTTCATGTGATTTTATGATATCTGAATGTTTTCATTTGTTAAGGTGCTGGATGATGATGGAATTGCAGCCCCTAGGGAAATTATATGCTTTTGGATTTATGATATCTAAAACATATGTTTTCATTTGTTAAGGTTATGGAGGTACCACAGTTCTTTTTGTTGATGATCTTCTCGAGTTACAATCAAGATTAGTAGAGATGATGTTTCTTGTCTGCAATAGTTGGAATTTGATTTGTGGAGGAGTTTGTATTTAAATTCTGGTGATCAGGCCATAATTTATATGCTTTTGGTTGTACTCTACTCATCTATTTAGATAATAAAGAAACTCTTTTTATTTCTAACTAAAGTGAGGCCACGCAAGCCTTGATATTTATTGCTACTATCATCATAATATATTTCTGCAATCTTTCACACTACTTCCCATTTTCTTTTGTCGCTTTTTGAATAAATTTTTTTAGGTGATTGAAAATGTTTGCAAAACATGTGACTTATCAATGAAAGAATAATTAGAAGTGAAACAAAATTGTCAAAAAAAAATTACAAGGAAAGTAGAGAAAAAAAACATAAAAGACTGCACTGCCATTTTTGTTGCAAATTTGGTTGGTACCTTGATTACAACGAAATGATAACTCAAAAAACACTAATACTTAGTAAAATGGATCAAAATAAATTTTACACTGCATATAAGTATTATGAATATGATTTTCTCAAAAGTGATTTATTCCATTTGCATATATTTATCACCATAAATTTTATCAGTCTAACATTGCTAACTTTTACATATTAGCAGTAGTAAAAAAAAAAGTGTAACAGAAGAAAATGAAATGGCATGAAGGCCAAGAAAACAAAAGCTACACTTGGAAACTTAGACAAAATTAAACAAACAATGGAGAGAAAATGAAGATACTTAAGGAGAAGACCATATAATATTTATACTTCTATGATATATAAAACGTCAATACATTGATTTCAAATTTTCACGATTAAAAATTTATAATGCTACACATACTAAAATATAAGCCAAATTTATTTACCAAATAATACATGTAAAAATATAGCACATTCATATAACTTAAATATAAATAAGTGACTCTTAAATGAATAAGTGAATCGAAAAAATAACATATTTTTAATAGATATAGTAGAAAAATAATAGATTTTCTAATTATAATTAATTAGCATAAACTATTTGTGTGTTTCTATGTTATTTACTTGTGCTGTAAATAGATTAACACTTTAAAGTATCATATTTTATTGGAATCTCATATAAGTTGATTCATATGGTATGTTACTTCATAATAGTGTAATACACGTCCAAAATATAATTATTTTGTTCTATAATTAGAAATATTTTCAATTTTCGGTAATTATCTCCAAAATACGTAATGTTTTGTCCAAAATATAATTACTTTGTTCCACAATTAGAAATATTTTTTTTTTTAATTTTTGGTAATTATTAAAAATATGTAAATATTTTTCAAAATACGTAACTTTGTTCCATACTTAGTAATTTTTTGTTCATATTTGGTAATTTTGTCTTACGGTGGAATATTTTTCAAAATACGTAACTTTCTTCCATACTTAGTAATTTTTTTCCATATTCAGTAATTTTGTCTTTGGGTGTAATATTTTTCAAAATACGTAACTTTTTTCCATATTTAGTAATTTTTGGTCCATATTGGGTAATTTTGGCTTACGGTGTAATATTTTCTAAAATACGTAACTTTCTTCCATACTTAGTAATTTTTTCCCATATTCAGTAATTTTGTCTTTCGGTGTAATATTTTTCAAAATACGTAACTTTTTTCCATACTTAGTAATTTTTTGTCCATATTTGGTAATTTTAGCTTACGGAGTAATATTTTTTAAAATACGTAATTTTTGTCCATATTTAGTAATTTTTTTCCATATTCAGTAATTTTGTCTTACAATGTAATAGTTTCCAAAATACATAATTTTCTTCCATACTAAGTAATTTTTTTCCATATTCAGTAATTTTTTCCATAAAACATGCAAAATATGTAACTTTTTTCCATACTTTGTAATTTTTTCCTATATGATGTAATTTTGAAAGTGACACGTGATATTTTTCTGACCATCCATTCTTTTCCCCCCCAAATCAATATTTCCCTCCATTTTTTCTCTTTTGCAACCGTTTGTTCTTTTTTTTTTTCAAAATAATTTTTGCCAAGTGTCATGATGTGAAGAAGATCTCCAAAAAAATTCATCAGAAAGAGTTTAACTTGAGTGGACCCCGTAAATTCATAGTTTACCAAACGAGTCAAAGCCAAGGCTTTATTTGGGTTAATTGTTGATATAATATTTTATTTTAATTGAAATAATTTTTTTAACACAGTTATCTTTTATTTAATATTGTATACACTTTTCATTTTCAAAAGATTAGAACTATGCTTTCAAAATTGGAAAGTTCT
>QANX01001117.1:8293-24407 GCA_003254975.1 Ochetophila trinervis | reverse complement strand
TTTTTTTTTTGGTACTCTAAAACACCAAGAACAATGAAGAACACGAAACAATGAAGAACAAAGGAAAAAAAAAAACGCAGAAATTAAAAAAAAAATTAATCAAAGACTCTAAAAAGAAAAACAAAGAACAAGATAAATAGGAATCCATGCTAGAAGAGCGCTCGATGCCCACATCAGCTCATGTCTCCTAACCCTTGGTTCCCCCCACCATGTGCATCTCCTCATGGAATTATTTGAGACTTCATCATCATCGGAACCCGTTGGCTCGATATCTCTAGTTCGCAAACCATCTCTCCCTGGGTTATTNGAATGAAATTGAAATTCGCCACAAAGTAAATACCTTTGATAAGAAGATCAATTCCCAAATGCAACAAGTAGAAGAAGAACTATCCTCACTTGGAACACACAAGTCTTGTTGAAAACAAGAATAGATTCTATATAATCAATAATCAAAGTTGTCTATTACAAGCTAGTAACCCCCCTTTATATAGAGACTAGGGTTAGGTTAAGAATCAATCTAAACCATAAAATAATTAGGAAAGTAATNTCTCCTCAGAGTAATTGTGACAATCAAATATTAACTCTACCTTCTTTTCCCATTCCAAGTATGCATCGGCATCACTTCTTCCCTTGAATGATGGAATGTGCATCTTAATGGAACTTAGGTTGTCATCCCTTCCTCCTCTTGGCTCCTATCTCCTAGGTCTTCTCCTTACCGTTTGAACTTCATACTCTTCTTCATCGGAAACATTTACTTCTTGTCTCATGTGTCGTGTTCCCTCCTTTCTAGTAGTATTGGACATGGCCATGGTCATCTCCCTCATTTGCTCCATCATCTCATCCATCCTAGATTTCAATGTTTCTTCCATCCTAAAAGTCAATCTCTCTTTCATCCTTCTATACTCACCCTCCAAAGATTGTCGTAAGAGTTTTGGATCCGGTGTTGCCACTTGCTCATCTTCCGAAGTAGAAACTCCCTTTCCGTCTCTTTTAGAAACTTGAATCGATCTTCATCCATAATTCTTTTCACAAGTCCAAGCATTCCCTCTTTGATCTTCTTAGCTCGAGAACGCGTCACTGGTCCACTTGGCAATGTAATGTCCTTATCACGAACATCCATGCTAGAAAAGCGCTCAATGCCCACATCAGACTATAGGAGATTGAATAAAGCCACTAGGAAATACCACTTTCCTTTACCTTTTATTGATCAATGCTCAAAAGGTTAGCTGGTCATGAATATTATTGTTATTTAGATGGATACAGTGGTTATAATCAAATTGCTATAGCACCTGAGGACCAAGAAAAAGCAACTTTTACATGCCCTTATAGCACTTTTGCATATAGGAGAATGCCTTTTGGTTTGTGCATTGCACCTGCCACTTTTCAAAGATGTATGATGTCAATCTTTAATGACATGGTAGAAGATATCATTGAAATTTTTATGGATGATTTTTTAGTTTTTGGTGATTCTTTTACTCTGTGTCTAAATAACTTGTCTAAAGTTCTCCAAAGGTGTGAAGAGACTAATCTTGTGCTAAATTGGAAAAATTGTCATTTCATGGTCCAAGAAGGAATTGTGTTAGGTCATAAAGTAAGTCATAAAGGCCTCGAGGTTGATAAAGCAAAAGTGGAGGTAATCTCAAAATTACCACCACCTATAAATGTCAAGGGAATTAGGAGCTTTTTGGGACATGCTGGTTTTTATCAAAGATTCTTCCAAAATTTCTAAACCCGTTTGCAATTTGTTAAATAAAGATGTGCTGATGACATATGCATGCATGCTTTTAATTTATTAAAAGATAAACTTACATGTGCACCAATAATTGTTACTCCTTATTGGAATTTACCATTTGTTAGCATGTGTGATGCGAGTGACTATGCTGTAGGCGCAGTGTTAGGTCAAAAGAAAGATGGAAAAATGCATGCTATCTATTATGCTAGTAAGACACTAAATGTTGTTGATGCGGAACCCCAAGCTTACAGAAACTGTAATCCCAACACACAAGATCATATGGAACAAACCCTAGGTAAAAACCCGCCCTATAGCACCTCTAGATAACAATTGTATCTAGCAACACTAATTAGAAGGCAAAGAATGAAATTGAAATTCGCCACAAAGTAAATACCTTTGATAAGAAGATCAATTCCCAAATGCAACAAGTAGAAGAAGAACTATCCGCTCTTGGAACAGACAAGTCTTGTTGAAAACAAGAATAGATTCTCAATAATCAATAATAAAAAGTTGTTTTTACAAGCTAGTAACCCCCCTTTATATAGATATTAGGGTTAGATTAAGAATCAATCTAGACCATAAAATAATTAGGAAAGTAATCCTACGGCTAAAAACTAACCCTAAATAAATATAATCCGAAAATAGAAATAATTACAAAACTGCCTTTATAATCTAGAAATAGCAATAATTACAAAAGTGCCATTATAATACGAAAATAGCTAAATTACGAAACTGCCATTGTAATCCCAAAAATAGCTAAAAGTACGTCGTTTCGTCCTTGCAACTCCTGAGCAGCATTACCACCTTCATTCCTTGCTTGGACATCATGCTTAAAACATCATCTTTTGTTCCAATGGTAGAATATGGCACTATGATGCCCGTATCAGTTGCTCAATTGAATTATGCCACTACTGAAAAAGAAATGCTTGCTATTATTGTTTATGCTTTTGACAAATTTAGGGCATATTTGTTGGGATAAAAAACTGTAGTGTAAACTGATCACTCTGCCATAAAATATTTGATGTCGAAGAAAGATGCTAAGCCTAGGTTAATTAGATGGGTTTTATTACTCTAAGAGTTTGATGTTAAAATTTTAGATAATAAAGGAGTAGAGAATTTAGTGGCAGATCATCTTTCTAGGTTAGATTAGGGGGAGAACAAAGAAGAAAAAGAACATAAAAGGTAGCCTGCCAGTGTCCTTTGCACCCGCCCACACTTACTCTAGCTTTTTAGATCCGGGTCGTCACAATCCACCCCACTTGGGGCCCAGCGTCATCGCTGGCACATTTCCAGCCGGGTACAGGCTCTGATACCATTTGTAACGCCACACTCTCTCTCCAACCAATATTGTCTCCAATTTAGCCACCGCACTTCAGACGGTATGGAGTTTTTGGTCAGACTTCCCAGGGGGTCACTCATCCTAAGAATGCTCCCACTGGAGCACGCTTAACCTCAGAGTTCTTCCAACTCTGAAGCCAAATGCTCTGAAAAGGCCTTGGTTATTAAGAGAATGCTTACTTTACATTTGAACCATTACCACATGACCCCCTTCCACACCCGGGCGATGTGGGATTGGACACCGATATCTGCCAGTAAGGTAGCCTGCCAGTGCCTCGCACACGCCCACACTTACTCTGGCTATGCCAGTAAGGTAGCCTGCCAGTGCCCTTTGCACCCGCCCACACTTACTCTAGCTTTTTAGATCCGGGTCGTCACAATCCACCCCACTTGGGGCCCAGCGTCATCGCTGGCACATTTCCAGCCGGGTACAGGCTCTGATACCATTTGTAACGCCACACTCTCTCTCCAACCAATATTGTCTCCAATTTAGCCACCGCACTTCAGATGGTATGGAGTTTTTGGTCAGACTTTCCAGGGGGTCACCCATCCTAAGAATGCTCCCACTTGAGCACGCTTAACCCAGAGTTCTTCCAACTCTGAAGCCAAACGCTGTGAAAAGGCCTTGGTTGTTAAGAGAGTGCTTACTTTACATTTGAACCATTACCACATGACCCCCTTCCACACCCGGGCGATGTGGGATTGGACACTGATCTCTGTCAGTAAGGTAGCCTGCCAGTGCCTCGCACCCGCCCACACTTACTCTGGCTATGCCAGTACGGTAGCCTGCCAGTGCCCTTTGCACCCGCCCACACTTACTCTAGCTTTTTAGATCCGAGTCGTCACACAAGACTCCCATTGGTATGTCACCGTACAGGTTAGTATTTGGTAAGGCATGTCTAGAATTGGAACATAAAGCCTATTGGGCAACTAAGTTTTTTTAACTTTGATACTCAAGCTGTGGGGAAGCATAGACTGTTGCAATTGGATCATTTATATGAATTCCTCATGGAAGCATATGAGAATGCCAAGATTTATTAAAAAAAAAACAAAAAAATGGCATGATAAGAGGATTAGTAAGAAACAATTTTATGTAGGATAGCAAGTACTTCTTTTCAATTCCTGGGTTGAGACTGTTTCCAGGAAAGTTAAAATCAAGATGGAGTGGTCCATATAAGATCAGAAGAATCTCACCATATGGGTCTATTGAAATTGTACGAGATGGTCAAGCTCCTTTCTTAGTTAATGGTCAAAGATTGAAACCTTATTATGAAGGAGGAGAAATGGTTTCTTTCATTGAATGTAAAGATCCTTGAACTCAACAAGAAAATCAAGCTAAAGACATGAAACAAGCACTTTTTGGGAGGCAACCCAACGTTTAAAGGTATTTATTTTTAATTTTCAATTTTAATTTCTTTTTAGTTGTTTCTGTTTTGTGTTTTAGGTGTCAAAGAATTGAAAATCATAGACAAAACATAATGGGAGTGATCGGCAAAAAGGGAGCCTTTTTGAGCATAAAAGTTGCAATTTCATTGCATGTCATTAAATGGGGGAGCTTTCTTAAACCCTTACTCTCTATTTTGTTTATTTTCTTTGTTTTTGAACATCGAGGACTATGTTCATCTTAATTTATGGGTGGTTCTCTTTGTTTGAAATTTATCTTCTTTAGTTTTAAAATTTTTCGTTTTTAGTTAGTTTTAAAAAAAAAAAATTGTTTTGTTGCTGAAATTTTGTTTTTGCTTTTAGTGTTTTTCAGCATATTTTGATGAGCCTATGATTGTTAATAGATTGATTATTAGGTTGTGGAATTGTTTTTGTGTATTCTCTAATGCCTAAAGTTATGTTCAAATGTTATTAATTTCAAAATTTTGAGGACTTTATTAAATATGCATAATTTTGATTGTATTTTGGAGAAGGTTTGCATTAATTTAGAGTGATTATTTTTTTTGAACTCTAGAACTTGCATAATTATTGGTTGCGGTGAAATCCTATAGCGATGCATTACTTTGAATATGATTTAGGCCATTTTTATTTTAAGTTTGAGCCTTTCTAGCCTACCTTTAAAATATTTATCCATTAGTACCTTATTTGAGCCATTTTTAGGATGCATAATTGATTGCATATTAGATCTTTTTTATTCTTTGAATCACATTCACTTACCTTTTATACCTAAATATATTTTACCTACCCTATTGTAACATCCCGTTTTGAGAAAAATAGTAAAAATTTCAAGTTTGACCAGTTTGACCTTAAGTGGGCCCCAGGGTTGACTTTTTGTGTGGTTATATTTCAGTTTTGACTTTGATACCGTTGCGTAGAGCTTGTCGATACGAGTCCGTAGACTAGTAGTCCGTTTGATTCGGAGTTAAGACCAGGAAGTTATGGTCCTTTTAGTGTGAGGGGCTTTTTGGTAATTTGGCAAAGACTGATATTTATGGGTGAGAAATGACCGTTTTGCCCCTGTCTGCATCTTTAAAATTCTGGAAATTTCCACGCACGCACACCCCCCCCGACGCCTCCCCTCCCCCTTCGCCGAGCCACCTTCCCACGCCGGCAGCCGCCACACCGTGGCCGGAGTTGGCCGACCACCACCTCTAGATCGAAGCCGGCAATCTCCTCTTCCTCCCCGTACCGGTGGTTCAACGTCAAACGACCCAGATTGCCTTTGGCCGAGAGATTGAGAGACCGCGCAACCTTACACAGTCGAGACACAACCTTTGGCCGGCCGAATCTCACTGTTCCAGTGGAGTTAGGGAGCGTGCTTGGTACCGTTGGAAAGCTGGTGCGACGATCTACATTTTGGTACCAAGATTGACCCAGGAAACTGCCAAAGTCTCAGAAAAACCACCGCGACAGCGACCTTTCCACCCCGATCTACTCTGATCTCCGGCGAGTGGCACGACACAGCCACCACCACGAGCTTCAGACCGTGCCAGAGACCATATCTGCACTTTCTCGAGCTCCGACGACCACCACATGCGCCGCACGCGCCGCCCGAAGTTGCTGCGACACGCCACTGCCGATCTGCCCCACCGCTGGCGAGTGGTGGTGCACCGCCCATCCAGGAAGCTTCGCCTCGTGCCGGTGAAGCTAACCCAGGGTCCCTTTCCTGCCGCCTTCGCCGTTTGCACCCCCAACGGACTCACTCTTTGGCCGGATCTTCACCGCCTCCGGTGAGGCTGCCGGCGGTGAGTGGGTGCTCACCACCCGTTCCAACGCGTTCCTAGGGTCGTGGGCAAGCTTGCTGTACCTTTAATTTGATCTAATTTTGGTCGGATTCGAAAACGCCCAATCCCGACCGAGGTTCGATCTTCCGGGACCAATTCCGACTATTGGCTAAGACGAATCCTGAAATTGAAGGTAGATTCTCGTTCCTTGCATCTTCAATTTTGTTTCGGTATAAAGTTTGCTGAAATCGGATTTGAAACGGGAAAATCCGTGTATTTTGGAGATTTTTACCGATTTGGGACATTTTCGTAATTTCTAAAAATATTAGGGTATTTTCGAAATTACTGAAATTGCTAGGCAATCTTGTAATTAGTGTTTTAATCTTGTAATTGGAGACTTAGAGGACTCCTCTGAGCCATTGGTTAGTTTCGGTAATTTAAAGAGTGTTTTGGTAATTTATTTTAGGTGTTCGTGCACGTTCGAGGGCTGGATCGGAGATCCAGCAGGAGCACGCGTCAGACCAGTGAGTGCATTTATTTTCTAAATCATTTGGGAATATATGCTATATTTGATTTGAATTCTATAAATTTGTTTGAATTGAATTTTCCTTATGCATTAAATTATAATTATTAAATATGTTTTTGATGATTTAAATATTTGCATGAGTTTGATGTTATGATTTGATGAATTTCCTATTTATTTGGAATCAATAGAAATTGTGTTTTGATTGATTGTTTAATGGATTTTGAAGTTTTCGGATATTTTACAACTTGTGGAAAATTTGGTGAATTTAATGTGATTTGAGCTTTTGTGAAATTCAAATAAAGTTTTGGGGCAACTTTTTTCTAATAACTAAAGGTTTGATTGTTTTGAAAAATTTATAAATAGAAGTTTTTGGAAATCGTTGAATTTACTGTGATGCTTTTAAAGGTAAAGGAATTTGAGAAATTTTATAAAATCCGATGATCGATGATCTCGGAAATGATTTTGAAATGTTTCATGATTTTGAGGAGTACCACACGATATTGTATGATGACTGAGATGTACGGATTATTGCGCGCTATATTATTATTATGTCATCCTTTGCTGCGGACACGTGTCGGGAGAGAGATGATGAGGATCCTGCCATGACGGAATTGGGACGCCGGTTCATTGTGATGAGTTTACCCCCCTCCCCCCGCCTGTGACGCCGTCAGGACGCGGAGGGTCACACGGCAACGATACTTTGATGTGGTACTGGATTGATTTATATGGTTTGGATTTATGGATTTGGATTATATGAGTTTGATTTATATGATTTGATTTATAAGACTTGGATTTATGAATTTGGATTTATACGGTTTGGATTTATATGGTTTGGATTGATATGATTTGATTTATGGATTTGGATATGGTTTTGGATTCATACGATTTTGAATTTATGGGTTGGAGCCCATGATATTTGGTTTATATCGGTTTGGATTTAGCAAATGTTTCTACCTGCCATTTTATACAAACATGTTTTTCAAATAAATTTAAATATTTCTTGTTGAGATTATATTTGAGGTTTTAGTGATTGATTCGTGATTTCAATGATTGTTTTAGATGACGTTTTTGCCCCTTAAACCGGTTATAATAATTTAATGATTTTGGGGATAAACTAAGGGTTTTGTGAAATAATTTTCAAAACGGGGAACCTTTCAACTGAGTGACGTGAGGTTTGAGTGAAAATAATTTTAATTACTGAGCTCATATTTTGTAGATACCTAGGAGCACTCACAGAGATTTTATATCTCACGTTTTGTGTTTTTAACTTCGTTCCCTAGGTCCTAGCTGCAGGTCCTCGTGAGCTACCGTCGGCATCGCATCTGTACTTGACTTCAGCTACTGCCTTTACTTGTATTAAACTCTGTTCTTTGTATTTTGTTTATTCTTGAATTTGTATCATTTATATTTCTGTTTACACTCTTAGTGGCTCTGTCATTCCCACTTGCTTCAAACCCACATTATTGGTTGAGTATGAAATTCTTATTGTTGCATGGCATACTTTAGTTTATAATTTATATCTTATCTACTTTTCGTCATATTTATTGATTTATTGTTTATTAAACCCTTTTTCGGAGGAGGATTCTGTCGGCTACCCCGAAGGGTTCTGGTGGAATCTTTCTCAGGCGGGGCCTCTCCGGAGAATTTGGAGGGATATCCGGGGCGGGTCCTGTCACCTATACACATTTATCAAAGAGAGCTTGTGTTAAAAGTGATATATGCTTATAAATTGTATTTGGTAGAGTGAAGTAGAAAATAATTTGCAGGTGGTTGATGTTGGTCAAAATATGGCTATGCATCTTTGATGTTGAAAAAGAAGTTTGAGCAAGTTATGACAATAGTCAATTTGGGGGTTAGAAGGAAAAAAGCTGGAAAAGAAAAGAAAAGAAGAAAAGTATTTTTGAAAGGAGAAAACTAAAATTTTTTTTATAAGCAATTCATGAGTTTTCTTACTTTGAATTTTTATTCATATCCTTTTCTTTCTTCTAGCCTATTACCCTTTAACCTTTACATTACAAGCTCATAAATTCCTATTGATTCAAGGCAATGCATTGATCTACATTAGTGGAGAGCTATTTAATTATGTTAAGCATATGGTACTTCATATATTTATTTTCAAACTCTATTTAATGAAAATTTATTCAAGTGCATGACATTGAATGTATTATTTGATCTCATACACACACTTGAAAGTAATTATTATATTGAATAGAAGATAAGGTGTTGAGATGCATGATCACATGGAAATTATTTTTTAATTAGTATGATTATGCAATCTTTGAGGCAACCTCATAAAAGTATTGTGTTTTATAGGAGTATGTTTTTAGTTCTTTCTATGCTAGGGACTAGCAAAAGTTCAATTTGGGGCTATTTGATAGACACAAAATGTTAATGTTTTTATGCCACTTTTTATATTGAATTTAAGCTAGTTTATGATTAAATGATCATGAAAAATACTTAATTATTGTACTTTTCTATTTTTAGTAACAGAAAGACTAAAGCCAAAATTACTGTGTTTCTGCGCAACCTTTACTGAGAAAATCATATTTGGAGTTACACTTTGAGGTTTTGTGTTATTCTAGCTGAAAATGATTCCTGATTCACTAGGATTAAATGCTACAAATTTTCATTGCAATTGGTTTGGCTAATAAGTTCCAGTTTGATTTACAAAATCACTATTTCCAACAGTTGCGACAAATTTACACCATCTCGGGAAAACTGGAATTTGAGTGCCTTCCCGATGTCCAATTAGTGAAACAAAGATATTCCTAGAAAGCTAAGACATAGACCTAACGTTTTCCACAAGAATTAGTGGATTCGAAGCTAATTTGGTTATCCGAAGTGTACTTGGGAACTGCCTGACGGTCATTGAAGATTAAAAAGGAAAGTTCTTTGCTTATTTGGACTACATTTGTGTTGGACTATCATGTCACCACACATCAACCATGTGTCCGAATTCGCCACATCATATCCCACATGGGAGGTTAGATTATTCTAATTTAATTATTGGAATAATATTTAGGATAAAAGGAAAAGGAATTAAATATTGATTTTTATTGCTAGAGAGATAAGGAATGTTTTCTTATCTCTAGTGTGAACATGAGGCACAAAATACCTCTATGTCCTTAGGGTGGCCAGCCATTTACAAAATTTATGGAGATTGAGATTATGTAAGATTGTATCTCCTATATTCTCTAGGTTTTAGAGATACCTTAGGGTTAAACCACTCTTAAACCTCTCCTATAAATAGATCGCTACCTTGAGAGTGAAAGAATAATCCTTTACACAATTCACTAGCCCTCACGACTACAGCAGTCTTCTTCCCTCTCCAGCCACATCTTTCCCTTTCTTTTCCTCCCTATTCTCAGAGAAACATAGGTATTTAGTTAGATTTATTATTCAGTTTTTAAGAGAGCAAAGTTGTGCTACACAAAGAGAAGTCCAAGGAGATTCGGCCAGCCTTTGGAGGAGTCACCTTGAGGCTTTGATCATAGTTTGAAGAAGCTAAGAAAAGAGGATTGAAGAACCAATTTCCAACAGTCATAAATCCGGATTTGTTTTCTTGTCTCTTATTTATTTCATGGATAATTTTGAGATGATGTGTAGCTAATTTTTCTATAAAAATTATGAAGTAACCTTTATGACTATTCATATTTAAATTCGATTCATGTTTAAAGTTAATATTTTATTGTAGTTCTTAATGCTTCCATGAAAATGTGGATTGATTAAATATTTATTTTGGCTTAGAAATAAGAAGTCTAGATATATGGATGGGCAATAAAATACATGGTTATAGAAATATTGCATGCCTTAATGACAACTTTAACACGATTTATTGGGTTTGCATGTCTAAGGGATTAAATTTCCGTGTTTAGATTAGAAGTAATTAAACACATTGTGCTTGCTAGATTATAATGAATTGAGAAATCAACTTCTAGTCATATGTGGTTAAAGGGGGGTTAACCTATGAATCTACAATGCATTAGGACTAAATAGGAGTATTAGTGGTGAAATCATAATCCTTGTTTCTTAAAATCTGTGAAATCTTACTTGCTGCCATGTTCTTGTTTTTAATATTGCTTTGCTTTTAAATTCATGCTTGGATACACACAACAGTCAACACAAACTCTCTTTTAATTTTCAAAGTTTAATTTACTGTTTATTTAATTTCAATAACTAGAGACATTATTCCTAATGAGATCAATATCGAAATTCTCTTAGAACTCCACTTTATTACTTGTTGATTCGTGCACTTGCGAGTTAATTATACCAATACAAATGTCAAATATATTGAAAATTAAATTGCTAAAGTTGATTCATCGGTTGGTTGGTTGTGTATCGGAAGCAAAGCAAATAAACCTGAACACAATTTAAAAGTAAAAGATTTCTAGGAAAAAAAAAAAGTAAAAGCAAACAAGATTCGAATTTATGATGAAACAAGGATTATGATTTCACTGCTATTAACTCCTCATTAACTAAAATAACTTGAAGTGCATTCCTCGATGAATTATAATATAGCAAGGTATTTAATTATTCATAATCTAAATACCAAATTTAGGTTTTAAGACACACAAACCCTGATGCGGGCATCATAAGAGTCATATTCTAGCATGGATGTTCGTGATAAGGACATTGCGTTGCCAAGTGGACCAGTGACGCGTTCTCGAGTTAAGAAGATGAAAGAGAGAATGCTTGGATTTGTGAAGAGAATTATGGATAAAGATCTATTCAAGTTTCCAAATGACTAGAACACTTTTTCGAGGCCTAATGATCATTTAAGCATGATGTCCAAGCAAGGGATAAAGGTGGTAATGATGCTCGGGAGTTTCAGAGACTAAACGGCATCATTTAAAAAAAAAAATCTTATAATGGCATTTTCATGATTTAGCTACTTTCGGATTATAATGGCAGTTTCGTAATTTATCTATTTTCGGATTATAATGGCAGTTTTGTAATTTTTGCTATTTTCGTTTTTAGGGTTAGTTTTCAACCTTAGGATTACTTTCTTAATATTTTAATGGTTTAGATTGATTCTTGATCTTTCCCAAGTTTTCAAATTCTTACCAACAATAGCACGAAGCAAAGTACCTAGAGTCCTATTTAACCACCTCCGTTTGACCATCGGTTTGTGGATGACAAGTAGTAGAATACAACAATTTAGTACCTAACTTACCCCGCAAAACTCTCCAAAAGTGACTCAAAAATTTCACATCCTTATAAGACACAATAGTTCTAGGCACTCCATGCAATCTTACAACCTCCCTAAAGAACAAGTCAGCAATATTTGTAGCATCATCAGTCTTATGACATGCAATAAAGTGTGCCATCTTAGAAAATCTGTCAACAACCACAAATATGCTATCCCTACCCTTCCTAGTTCTAGGTAATCCAAGGACAAAATCCATGGATATATGGTCATCTAAACTTTTGCTATATATCAAAATATCATCAAAATAGACAACCACAAACTTTCTTAGAAATTCCCTTAAAACATAGTTCATTAATCGCATAAATGTACTAAGAGCATTAGTTAACCCAAAAGGCATAACCATCCATTCATATAAACCATATTTTGTTTTAAAAGCAGTTTTCCACTCATCCCGTTGCTTCATTCGAATTTGATGGTATCCACTTTTTAAATCTATCTTAGTAAATAAGCAAGCACCATGCAATTCATCAAGCATATCATCTAACCTAGGAATGGGATAACGATACTTTACCGTTATTTTATTCACTGCTCGACAATCAACACACATCCTCCATGTGTCATCCTTCTTGGGTACCAATAAGACCGGTACAGCACAAGGACTCATGCTCTCCCTAACATGACCCTTTGCTAGCAACTCCTCCACTTGCCTTTGTAACTCCTTCGTTTCCTCGGGATTTCTACAATAGGCTGGTCGATTTGGAATGCTTGCTCCAGGTACAAAATGATGTGGGCATCGAGCGCTCTTCTAGCATGGATGTTCGTGATAAGGACATTACGTTGCCAAGTCGACCAGTGACGCGTTCTCGAGCTAAGAAAATCAAAGAGGGAATGCTTGGACTTGTGAAAAGAATTATGGATGAAGATCGATTCAAGTTTCCAAATGATTTGAACACTTTTCCGAGGCCTAATGATGATTTAAGCATGTTGTCCAACCAAGGGATGAAAGTCGTAATGATGCTCGAGAGTTGCGGAGACGAAACGACATCATTTTAAAAATAAACAACTTAGAATGGCAATTTCGTAATTTAGCTATTTTCGGATTATAATGGCAGTTTTGTAATTATTTCTATTTTCGGATTATTTTTATTTAGGGTTAGTTTTTAGCCTTAGGATTACCTTTCTAATTTCCTTAGGATTACTTTCCTAATTACTTTATGGTATAGATTGATTCTTAACCTAACCCTAATATCTATATAAAGGGGGGGTTACTAGCTTGTAAGACAGATTAGAGATTTGAGTTTTTAATCAATTGAGAGAATTAATTTTCCTATTGCTCCCAGGAGTGTTCTTGCAAGGTGAGGAATCAATTTCTTCTTTTTGTTGCATTAGGAGTTGAATTATCTTATCAAAGTAGAAATACTTTGTGGCGATTATTCTTCTCTTTCCCTAGCCTTCTAATCCACGTTTTTAGATACAAGTTATCTAAGGGTTTGGTAGGGCGGGTTCTTGTTTTCCAATTATTGTTCAATATTTCTTGTGTGTTTGGGGTTTCGGATTCTTTAATCTTGGGGTTCCGCATCACAAAATCTATTTGGTGCTCAATACCTCTTAATGGCGGCAATCCAGTCGGCATCTCTTCTGGGAAAACATCGTCAAAATCCTGTAATAAGGAGACAAAAACACTAGGCAAAACGGGGTTAAGGTTAGTTTCACAAAGCAAAACCTCTCGAAACCTCACCAACAATATTGCTTTGTTGCCTAAGAATGCACTCTTGATTTCTCTCTCTTTTGCATAAAAGCTCTTTTTCTTTTCACTCTTCTCACTTTTCTGTCTTGCACTTTCCTCTTTATTACTAGTGCAATCACTCACCATTGGGCCTTTATTTTATTTCTTTTCACTCTTGGCCTCTTTACACTCAATTATTTTATTTGCCTCACTTCCCAAATCCGCATGGGAAATTTTGGATAGTTTCAATTGTTCTAGATACACCTCTTTTGGAGATAATGGTGCAAGTGTGACTTTCTTTCCATTGTGCTCAAAAGAATACCTATTCTTAAAACCTTCATGGATAGTCCTCCTATCGGATTGCCATGGTCTACCCAACAAAATATGCCCCGCTTGCATAGGTACTACATCACACAAAACCTCATCGCTATACTTTCCAATAGAAAATGCAACTTTCACTCTCTTATTTACCTTAATCTCCCCACTGTCATTCAACCATTGTAACCTATAAGGGTTAGGGTGTTTTTCACATACTAGTCCCAACTTCTCAACTAAAGTAGTACTAGCAACATTAGCACAACTACCCCCATCAATGATTAAAGTACATGTTTGACCACCCACAAAACATCTAGTATGAAAAATATTCTCCCTTTGTTCTAGTCCCTCTTCCTTCACCTTCAAATTTAAAACCCTCCTAATAACTAGGGATTCTCCAACCACAGGATACTCTACATCCTCATCCTCACTAGAATCATACTTTATTGGTGGCCTTTCCTCATCAGACTCAGACTCCGATATTACTTCATTACCCCTCATCAACATAGTTTTCCTATTTGGACATTCGGAAGCAATATGCCCAAACCCTTGACATTTAAAACATTTTATTTCCCTATTTCTAGAAGTACTAGAAGTATTAGGATTAGACGTACCTTTTGTTGGGTTGGCACTCTTATCCTTGAACTTGGATGCATCTCCAACTCTCTCTTTGGTCTCCAAGTTCTTTTCTCTATTCTTGTCGTCATACTTGTTCCACTTCGAATTGGAACCCCACTTTGAATTAGAGCTTGAAAACCCTTTTGATGACCCTTCACTCCTCAATTGCTTTTCCACTTTAATAGCCATGTTGACCATTTCTTACATCTCTACATATAGATGTAGATCCACCACCTTGGCAATATCCTTGTTCATCCCACTTAGAAATCTTGCCATTGTAGCTTATCTATCCTCTTCAATGTTGGCCCTTATCATAATCATCTCCATTTCTTTGTAATACTCTTCTACGGACCTAGATCCTTGTGTGAGTCTCTACATCTTTTGATGAAGCTCTCTATAGAAATATGATGGTACAAACCTCTTCCTCATAATTCTCTTCATCTCATCCCAAGTTGAGACCGGATATTCTCTATACCTCCTCCTTGATTGTATAAGTTGCTCCCACCAAACTAGAGCATAGTCGGTGAACTCCACTGCGGCTAGTTTAACATTTTTCTCCTCAGAGTAATTGTGACAATAAAAATTAACTCAACCTTCTTTTCACATTCCAAGTATGCCTCGGCATCACTTCTTCCCGTGAATGGTGGAATGTGCATCTTAGTGGAACTTAGGTTGTCATCTCTTCCTCTTCTTGGCTCCTCTCTCCTAGGTCTTCTCCTTACTGTTTGAACTTCATACTCTTTTTCATCGAAAACATTTACTTCTTGTCTCATGTGTCGTGTTCCCTCCGTTCTAGTATTATTGGACATCGCCATGTTCATCTCCCTCATTTGCTCCATCATCTCATCCATCCTAGATTTCAATGCTTCTTCCATCCTAGAAGTGAATCTCTCTTCCATCCTTCTATACTCACCCTCCAAAGATTGTCGTAAGAGCTTTGGATCCGGTGTTGCCACTTGTTCTTCTTCCGAAGTAGAAACTCCCTTCTTACACACTCCCTTACGTGTTTAACTCAAAAATAATAAACCCTCGTGTTTCACTCAAATTTGGCTTTTACCTTTTATATGCTCACCACTCAAGCCTTTTACCACTCAAGTCTTGTTCACCAAGTTGCACTTCAGAACCAATTATTATCTTAAACAAAAATATAAAACTAAAGTAGCAAATTTCAAAATTAAAACTGAACAATAAAAGCAAGTTCAATTCTAGAGCAAAATTGGCACCAAAAAAAAGGACAAAAGAGTAATGAAACAAATAATAATTACTCTATGAAATTAACACAATGAGAATAGGAAACTAAACAAATTTAGAATAGGAAAGTAAGAAAATAAGAAACTATGAGAATAGGAAACAAATAAATTAGGAAAGTAGGAAATATGGAATAATAAAAATCAGAAATCAATTAGGAATAAGTAATTTTCCTAATATTTAAGCAACCAATCTCAATATTCAAACTTTCAATTCTTTAATTTTTTTTTTGCTACGATTTTTTTTTCTTTCCTCCTTTTTTTTTTTTTGTATATATAATCAGATTCCTCTTTTT